>JANIJG010019059.1:0-11073 GCA_024611175.1 Megaceryle torquata
TCCAGCTCGGCACCAGCCCAACGTAGGCCGGGAGCCCGGGAGAGGGCGCAGCCGCTCCAGGGTCGGGCCCCGACCGCCTTTTCCCAGCCGAGGGTGGTGAACGAAGTCCGGCACGCCCCATGGCGGACTCAGAGCCCCGCATGGCCACCAGGAAGGCTCCCCACTACAGGTCTCAGGGATGTGGGAAAAGCGGAGGTGGCCGCTAAGTAAGGGCCCCGTTAGTGAGGGAGCCGCTAGGGTGCCCGAGCGCCAGCTTCCCGGCCTCAGCCTTCCCACTGCCCGGACCGGAGCCAGCTCCTCTCTGGAGCTGCTCCACCCCAATGCTCGAGGCCGTCACGTCGCTCTCCTCACCGTTTAGAGAGCTGCCGCGGGACCAGCCCTACGCAGAGTGGAGCGGGCGGGGCACAGAACAAGGCCGACACGCAGCTCCCTCCACCGCCGCGTCGGTTTAACCGACCCGCGCGCGACGCCGTCGCCTCCAAGCGCCCCCAGCCCCACCCCCTCCGTACTGGCCTCCAGCCATTGGTCACTGCTACCAACCCTCCGAGCGTTCATTGGCTAGAATGCGGCACTCTCGTAGCGTTTTACCGCAGCAGTTTCTTTCAGACCGGCATTCCTTGCGCCTACTGCTGTTCCCATAGCGACGGGAGGCAGTAGCGATGCAGGCCCAACTATGGGCTCAGCGGGTGCGAGAGGCCCCCGGGGAGACTTCAGATCTCCCAGAGCCTTCGCTGGGGCAAGAGCAGGGTACGGCGTGTACGCAGCACCCTGTTTGGGTATGCCCGAAATGGTTGTTCTCAGGCGGTGCGCAGCCTGTGCTCGGCCTTCCCTTTTCATTCCTGAAGGCCGAGCTGCCTGAACGTGGCTGGTCGCTGGTGCCTGTACAGCGGCCTGTGACTGCAGCGTGAGAGAGGCTCTCCCGGCTACTCCTCTGGTAGGCAGAGATCATCGCTTCCGACAGCCGAGGCAAGCAAAAAAAACCAACCAAACAAAAAAACATATGTGATGCTTTGCAAAGAACACAGAGTGAAAAAATCAGAACTTCAGGTTTTGTTTTGTACTATGGTTAAGACAGGAGAAAAGTCATGGCAAGGGCTGATGTTGGTGCTAATAAGTGGAAGTAAGCTCTTGGTAGGAGAGACCCACTTGTACTCAGGGAGTGCAGTCTGGTCTGATTTAACAGTGTGATGTAGTTTCTTGTGAGAAAAGGTTAAGTAACTTCTTTGCATCTCCAAACCTGACAATTTCTGGATTATTCTAATAATGCGATATGCAGGGCAGCTTTTGGGGAAAAAAATATATATATCGGGAAAGGTCCCTACTTTTTAATTACGTACCTTAATTAGGTACTACTGTTCCTAACTGGAATCAGAGACAACCCTTTCCTCCTCCCCTCAGTACATCAGAACCCATAAGCCAACTCTCTCTTCTACTCCTCATGAGGTTTTACTTTAGCCAAGAAACTGCAAAATGAACAATCTAGAGAGGTTAAAGAAAATGATTTGTAAAATTACTTAAATATTCCATGTGGGGTGTGTCGTTTTTGGGTTTTGTTTGTTTGTTTTCCCCTGATATTCTATCAGCACGGATTCGGCCGCGCACAAAAGTAACGGGCATCACGGGGATGTTTGGTGACTGTTTCAGGTCGGGATTCGCGTTCCCTCAGGCTGTGGAGTACCCGCAGTTGCCAGCACAGCCTCGCTATAAACACCCCATAGAGGGTACAGTCTCCGAGTCCCGCGTTCCCTGCGGCTGGGCTGTCCCGTTGGGCCGCGCCCTCCGCCGGTATTGCGGTCGGCGGAGCCGCTGTCCCGACGGCGGGGCGGGTGCGCAGGTCGTGCCCTTACAAGATGGCGGCGGTGGGGCTCTGTCCGTGCCGGGCTTTGCTCTCCCGCCACTGCGGGGCTCTGCTGGCGCTCTGCGGCTCCGTACGGGGCCTCGCCGCGGGCCCGGAGACGCACTTCGGCTTCCAGACCGTGACGGAGGCGGAGAGGAGGGAGAAAAGTGAGGGAGGCGGCGGCAGTGGCGGAGTCGGTTGTGGAGCCGAGCGTCGTCCCGGGGAAGGGTGGGCTGGAACCGAGGGCTCCGAGGCAGCCGGCGCCCACCGGCTGTGGGGGTGGTGGGGTGCTAGCGATGCGTAGGGAGGTGAGTCCTTTATTCCAAAGGGAGTCTTGGTGAATAGTATGTCCTCCGCCGGCTCGATGCTTCCTCTCAGCTCCGGGAGGGTTATGGGAAGAGGCTGTTCCTCCAGAGAGACCTTTGTAGGGCAACAAGCTCGGTTGGATTCAATACTAATTTTTTGTAAGGAATTTTCAGGTGGTATTTTTCAGTTCCACATGGTGACAGACCTCCACGAGACAGTAAAGGACACATTTTATTTTCACAGGAACACTTTTAAGTAAATTGAATCTTATCTCCTTTCTTTTCAGTTTACCAGGTCTTTGAAAGTGTGGCCCAGAAATATGATATAATGAATGATTCAATGACTCTAGGGATTCATCGAGTGTGGAAGGATATCCTCATGCATAAAATGAACCCTTCCCCAGGAACACTTCTTCTTGATGTTGCTGGAGGAACAGGTAAATAGTTTTGGTGAGTTCCACATGACAATGACACACTTTTTTAACTATTTGAGTCTTCCCAGACTCAAGTTGCCTTGCTTGCATCACCCCCTTCTGTTACCCGTCTTTAAAACTAGTGAAGCATTGACTTAATTTTTACAGAGAAGGGTTGGGAGCTGACTTATTTTTCTTTTGAAATATCTTGCTCCAAGGCTCTGAAAGTATTATAGTACTGCTATGATATGTTACAGAAAACTGCTTCTCTTTGGGGGAAGTGATAGACTCTTTACTTTTAATATGTTCCCTATGTATGTTTTTATATACACACTCTTTCTCTCTGTACTGTGTTTGGGTTTGTTTTTTTTTTTTATAAATATATAAAAACTAAAATTAATTCAGTTTAATATTTAAAGCCTTACATCTAATTTCTGGAACTCAGAAAATGTTTCAAAATGTGTATCTTTCTTTTAAACCAAATGCAGGTGATATTGCTTTTCGATTTATTAATTACGTCCGTTCTGTACGAGAACGCCAGCTGCAGCAGAAGCTGAGACACCATCAGAATTTATCATGGCAGGAAATTGCTGAGAGTTACCAGGAAGACAAATTTAACTCACTAGGGGATTCCCAAGTGGTGGTCTGTGACATTAACAAAGAAATGTTAAAAGTTGGGAAGCAGAAGGCACAGCATCTTGGCTACTCCAAAGGTAAGTTGTGCATTGTATTATTTTGGTAGCATGCTGAACAGTAAGGATTTGACACGTTTGCCATCAGATAATCACCACTTTGGGTTTACAATATACATTATATAGCCATGATGTACATTGTAGCTGTGCTTGCATATTTGCCAGCGTTGAGTTACTTTTTTAGTAAGCCCATGTGTAGTATGTTGTTCAGAGGTACAGTGAGCTTCTTGAATAATACTCAGAGTTTCAGAAATGCATGTTTGGAAATGTCTGTGAGGTCTGATACGCAGCTATACTTCAAAACTGGTCAAATAATCTAAACCTCCTGTTTATATCTAGGCAGACTAATCTAGTGTTACTAAAGCAGATAATGCAAAAGATGTCCAGCCCTAGAATCATTACACTAAAGATCTTATAATGGTCGTTTTAAGAATCAAGGAAGCAAATAAAAAAATGCACAAAATGAAATATATTGTGAACCTATGCAACTTTCCTTGGAACATAATACTAATAATACACAGAGAAATTGAATCATATTAAATGTTAGTTTACAGCTCAATGGATTAATTCAGTGATATCTAGAATTTGTTGGGGACCATGCCAATCCTGATTGAAAAGACTGATTTTAAGAAGTAAGGTATAGAGAAAGAAGTCCTGCTTGTGGCTTGGTGCTTGTATGATAGTTGTTTATTTTCTCTTACTGATATTTGTCAAATATTTTAGCAATTTAAAATATACCAGAGGTTCCCAAATCTTGTTTGCCTGGGTACCATTGTCAGGAATGCCCTGAACAGCCTCTGTGTGTGTTATGAGATCTTCCTCATGTCCTTCTGCTGCACACTGCCCCCACACCTGCACTGGGACACTGGTCACAGTGGCAGCCAGGGAGATGTCCAACATTTGCCACTTGTGGCCAGCGAGTGGCACTAAGGGGGGGAGGGTGACAGTTTACCTACTTGGAGGATCCATCTTGCCAAGGCCTCAAATGAATTCCTGCCTGCAAATTGTGTAGGCTGAAGGACCTACAGAACAGCTGAGCAGCACAAAGGGGATGAAGGATAAACTGCCGTAGATGTTGTTTCGGCTTCTCTTGCTCCCTCCTGGTGGGTTAACCCATGCAGTTGCCTGCCTGCCTCTCCCCTTTCTTTAAAAAACAAACTAATTGTGAAAGCATTGGTTCTTCCAGCTCTGGCAGGTTGCTTGCAATGTGCTTATCTAAGCAGCTTGCCAGCCTGTCCAGAGTTCTTTTTGTGCATCATAGTTTGAGAACACCTGAACTGGGCCAACGTTGTAAATAAAACAGCTTTATGACAGCGTATTAGGACCTAAAATAAAGCTCGATGCTGCTTCCTGGCTACTATAAAAGCATTTTGTTTAATTGGCTGCACTTTCTAGGCATTTTTGTGACTTAGCAAATTCTCAAAATGAGTGTTTGAGTTTTATTTTCCTGTGCATCGTAGCTGCAGAAGCCCAGCTGTCTTGTTGCCTGGGTTGTCTTGTGCCCCAACATGCCACAATTCTGACTTCTTGTTCCTTTTCACTCCCTCGTTCAGCATGTATCCTTTTCACATGTTCTACCTTCTACTTGTCATGTGATTTCTCCCTGTTGTAGTACTCTCATTTCCAAGCTTGCTTATCTGTTGATTGTCTGAGACTAATTTGTGGGATTTTTTTCTTAAAAAGACAAGGTCCAGAGCTTGCTTTCACTACATTCCTAAGTATGTTCACAGACAGCGAGGGCTGGGCATGCCAAAAAGAAGCCTGTGTTGTGCAGTTGCTGACTGTGTATTTTGGCCAGCAGGCACTGTAGGCTGCGCTGTATGTGCCCCAGTTCCTCTTGTTGGACACCAACGACCCCTTTTCTGTACCCACTTAAACTGTCCTGTGATTTTTACCACGGTGTACCCAGAGGGGCCCACTTCTCAGGTGTCTGGTCAAACTATATATGTTTAAATAATTGCAAGTAATTGCTGCTTTGCATACAATATTTTCCACAGCTATAAATACTTTTTGTGTGTGTGTGTGTGTAAAAATGAGATTTCTTTAATGTCTCTGGTGACAACTGTTGTTTTCTGCTGTATTTTGCTCTCCTCCGTGTCACTTTCTAGCATGCTGCTCTTTGGAACTGCTCATCTCTATAGTAGAAGACTCCTGTTCAGGTTTTTGTAGTTTTGGGGTTTTTTTTGGTTGTGGGTTTTGTGGGTGTGGTTTTTTTTTTTTTTTGGTTTTTTTTTGTTTTTGGGTTTTGGGGGGTTTGTTTTTTTTTTTTTTTTTTTTTTTTTTTTTTTTTTTTTAAGCATTTGAGTCACAAAAAAAAAACCCCAGTGACTTTAAGAACTATTAATTCAAAATTGGTCATTCTTATTTTGGGCACAAATAACTTAGACATCTGTACTACACAGATAGACATGGCCTTGATCCATTGCAGGGTTTAGGAAGCAATGCAGTTGCAACAGGATCAGGTACTGATAGTGCTGATGGAGGGAGTGTGGCTTTTCATGTTTCTCAACCTATGGACACTTTCTAGCCAAATGTTTTCAGTTTTGACCATTGTTGCATGGCAAGATAGTGATCACTGTTTACAGTTACTCTCTGAGCAGAGGTTCTTTTCTTGCAGCTTTGCTACAAACAAATGGCAGACAGTTTCTGGAAAGCCAGTTGCTTTCCACTATGATGCAAGGTTGGGGTGAAATCTTTTTGCTAGGCTAAGCACTGTGAACACAACATGCACATACATGCAGATGAATGTTTTGGCTGATCTACAGCATTAACTACTTTGCTTAAAAGACAGCCCTATAGTACAGGGCCTGCAAAGGTTTGTAAAGATAGCCCAAGGTGTCTTTTCTTCAACAAAAATGCAAAATTGAAATATTAGTTTTAAATATAACTTTATTAATAATAATTTCCTTCTGGAATAGAAGTTCTAGTCTTTCTGGAGCAGTCAGTTCTATAAGGTCTGTTCGATGGTGTTTGTTTGTATTTTATTACAGGTTTGTCCTGGGTGCTTGGGAATGCTGAAGAGTTGCCCTTTGATGATGATAAGTTTGATGTTTACACCATTGCCTTTGGAATCCGAAATGTAACTCGTATTGATTTGGTAAGTTGCTGTAGTGTATCCTGATATGGAGTCCTTATGATTCCCCTGAGGCTTTTTATTCTAGGGGAGGAGGCACTGGAAGAATTCCTTTGGATAAAGGAACTACTTCTGAAGCACTTATTTAAAATAATTGGCAGGTAGTGTGCAGCTTGTTTGAATGACGTATACAATTAAAGGCCCTAACTTTTTAATAAAAAGTTAAATTTATACTAGTTGCACCCAATCCTTCCAGCTTGGCAAGCCACACAGTCTCCTCTAGACCCAAAAGGGATGCTACAGTCATTCCTCACTTTCTCCTGACCTGTGATGTTACTGGATGTACACATGCACAGTACAGTCAGTCTGCAAGTCTCAAATCTTCCTGAAGCACCTGATCTGGACAGTGGGTCCAGTGCTTCCTGCCCCATTCTGTTTGCCTGCCTGAACCCCCAGAGCTTCCAGAGCAGAGCGGGAAGCAGCTGGCTGCTGCCACTGGTGCTGTTGAACTAACCTCTTCATCCCACTTCTGCTCACTGTCTTTACACTGGCTGGTAGTAGGGTTTCCCATGAAGAATGAGCATGGCTTTAATTGGAGTAAGTAGTACCCTTTGTTCAAAACAATTTGTCCTTCAAGAGTGACCAATTGTCTTGGGGGTGAGGATAGTTTTAGCTGGGCTTATTTTCTGCATTTTGGAGCAGAGTGTTACAGACTTGGCAGTGCTCCTTCTGTGGAAGGTGTAGTGTTTAGATTCTAACCACCTTCAGCTGTGTGCCTTTAACTTCTCACTGTGTATTGCTTTTCACCATGCTTTGTCTGCACAAGGTCTTTGCCTTTATGGATACAGCAGTCTGGTAGTGTAGCTTCTTGGAGACCTGATACAAAACACACCCATGCCTTCAATTCTTTTCCAGATCTCCCATCACATGTGTACTGTTTATATTTTATTACTTAGGGACATGCCAGTTGAAGGCAAGCAGATGTACAACCTGCAGAGGTTTACAAATACAACTCTGCCATGCTGTTGTATGAAAAAATATACAGCTGCAAACAGAATTTTGTCTTATTCTTAGGCATTTTATTTTGGATGTAGGATGGAATTTTCAAAGTAGCCAAAGATAGTGTTTTGGTTTTTTTTTAACTTCCCTCTTCTTCTTCCCTGTTCTCACATATTGCTCATCCAAAACTCAGTATCATTTCTTGTTAGATCCTTTGAGTGTAATGCACAGTTGATTAAAATATTTTATTTCAATTAAAAAAAAAAATTACTCTTATCATCCCCTCTTTTTATTTTCAGCTTCTTGTAGCTGAGTCATACTCTCTCCCTTTTGAGTTTGGTCTGTAATTACAAGAGCCCTGCTGGCAAACATTCATCAACTGAGATTAGGGAAAAAGAAGAAAAATTGCAACCCTGACATAGTTCCGATACAAAGTCTGGTATGAATCTATTTATGTAACAGTAAGAATGTTTGTGGTTTGGGGGTTGTTTTGTTTGTTTGCTTGTTTTTTGGTTTTTTTTATCTGTCTTGGGATGCTTCTTCACAAATAGCTATTCGAGGATTCTCTTTATTCCCCTCAGTTCATCACTTGAGTTCCCATTGCATGGCATGGTAACAGGCAGGTGCTGTTCTACAGAAATAAACTTAACTGCTTCTGCTTTGTCTTAGGCACTTGAGGAGGCCTATCGTGTGCTGAAACCAGGAGGAAGATTTCTCTGCCTTGAATTTAGTCATGTTAGCAACCCTCTCCTTTCAAGGTAGGAGCATAGTGATGCTTTATGCCATGTCACAAGGCTCTTTTGTTTGTGCTCAGCCAGAATAAGAGATTGAGACACTTTGAGGCCACCTCATTGTATACTTTTTAAATCAGATATAGCCTCCATAGCATAGTGATACAGAAATCATCTTGTTTTGAAAAGGGTTGTTTTTAAACTTGTTTGTATTAATCTACATTTGCTGGCTGTCTGCAGGCTCTATGATCTGTACAGTTTCCAAGTTATCCCTGTTCTGGGTGAGATTATTGCTGGTGACTGGAAGTCTTACCAGTATCTTGTGGAGAGCATCCGACGTTTCCCCCCTCAGGTAAGACAGTATCTCTGAATTCACTAACACACAAAACTTGGTCCCAACATAATCTTGCAGACAGCTGGTTTACAGGCCTTCTTGTCAAAATTACGGAACTATTCTTTTTCAGGAGGAATTGAAGGCAATGATAGAAGATGCAGGCTTTTTTAAAGTGGATTATCAGAATTTAAACTTGGGCATTGTTGCCATTCATTCAGGTTTCAAACTGTGAGTCTGCTATGTAGCAAAAGACAGGAAGTGCTATTTTCCAGAGGAATATGAAAGCTATGGAATTTTAATATAATCAAGCTCGAAGAGGAGTTCTGCAACAGATCCTTGCTTAGCAGTCAGACCTGGAAGAAGATCAGCTGCCTTTTTTTTCCCCCCACAAGAAATCGTCAGATGGAGCAACTCCTGTGGTATTTCTTACACTTCCCTTTTCTTTCAAGTGCTACGTAAAGGACATGGCCAAAAGTGAGTGATGATTAACAAATGAGGCAACTTCAGTTACAAGTGGTGAGGATGCAGAAATAGATTGACTAGTCTTTAAATAAGATGCCTCTTTTTTTTTGTTTTGTTTTGGGGTTTTTTTTAGTTTTGTTTGTTTGTTTACTAAGCTTCAAGGAAGATATCAGACCAGTGAGAAGTAACTTGGATTTATTCGATTATTATTAAACTGTCATTATCTTTGTCAGGCAGACTTTAAAGGGATTTTTCCCATGATTCCTTTACTTCTTTCCAAACTCAAATGGAAGACTTGTGAAATAAAACAGCTCTGTGTCAACTTTTTTAATTAAGTCAGTATTTTAACCTGTTAAGATTACCTTTTAAAGAAAGGATTTTGTTTGTTTGTTTGTTTGTTTTCTGAAGGAGAATGACTACCTAACTCCATTCTGGTATGAGAGGACATGTCTTCACCTCCATATGAAATCTTTGTCAGTTCTAGACACATAATCTCTGTGTAAAAACACTGTGCATTCCTTCTCTTCTTTAAACTATAGAAGAACAGATGCTTCTGTAGCAGAATACAGGGACAGAGTAAAATGAAAAATCTAGAGAAGGTAGTTTTACATTTTGAAGTGACAGATGTGTAATGAACTAGGAGGAAAATTTTGCTCATCTGAAAACTTGGAGATGAAAAGGCTCTTGGGACTTCTAACTTACCAATGCACTTGAAATTAGGAAAGCAACACCATGTATCTAAACTCCAGAATTTGCACTGGATGTTGTGCACACTGCAAATACAGTCATCAGGAATGGTAAAGCCATCTCTTTTTCTCTCAGGGAAACGATCTTTTGTTGTTCTCAGTTACTGACTGATTACATTCATAAATTAGCTCAGGCTTCAGATGCTGTGGATTTGGGGCAAGAAATGGAGGTAGGGATGTTCTTCCATGCACAGTGAAATAAAGAGGGTAATGCAAGCTCTAAGAGGGCAGAAGGGTAGAAAGAACTCTAAAGGATAACTTGTTTCAACAGATTTATTAGCAAATAAGCAATCTTTTGAAAGAAAATAAATACAGGGAAGACATTTTTGCCTTTTTTATAGCCACAATGAAAATATCAGCTGCTACAGCAAAATCCCTGACCATAACAATACAACAATAAACCTGAAGATCAAGGCATGTTTCCTCAGGAAGGCTGAAGGTAGGAGGCTGTTTGGAGTTTGTGCCATCCTGGAACTGGGTAACAGTCAGTAACAGTTGGACAGTAACAGTCCGTGATTCTAACCAGACTTGAAAAGAAGAATAGCGACTTGGCCGAGGTAGAAGTAGATGAAGTGCTTGGTCTCATGAGTCACATAGCTGCCAAAGTTCCTTCCCACGATGCAGTGCCAAGTGGGATTGTATTTCTTGTCAAATTCCTACAGGAGACAGAAATCAAAATTCAGCATTTTTAAGAGAATTGTACTAATTGTCTAATGAGGTGGGATTTGTTTGGTTTTTTCCATTTATATGTCGCTTCTTAACAAGTATCACTCTTGGAAGAAGACAATTAAGGAGCAGCATATGCTCTCAAGTGCAAGGATCATCTGTGATTTTATAAATCATCTGCTGCTTAGTCAGACAAGGGAAAAAAGTGCTCTCAAGCTGAGCAGGAATAACCTTAAAACATATGCTTGTGGAATTAATTACACCATGATCTCAATCCATAACTTTTTTTAGAATTTCACTGCTTGTTCTGAATCTTTACAGATTAAGCCATTGTCTTGCCTTCATTAGCTGTTTTCAACAAGGACTTTTGATGGAAAAATCTCTGCAACTTCCTTGATACCAGGTCATGAGACCATGTTCTTCCTATACACTGTAGTCAGGAGCCTTTCAGATAAACCTGTGTACAAATAAAACTGTGCAGTCAGTGGTTATGTGCTGCACTAACAGCTGTCAGCTAAAGAGACTTTTGGGGAGAGCATGCAAGGTTTTCATTTCAACTATTTTCAGTTCAATCAGGCTCCCACTAGGAGCTGAAGAGAAGAATCTGAGAAGCTGTAACCTGAACCATCTCTTGTGAGTTAGCATGAAAAAAATTGTCTTTTATGTGTTAACTGTAGTGTGTCCCCTCCTTATTACAAGATAAGCAAATCACTACTCTTCAAGTAGGCTCCAGGGAGGCCCTGTGTTTTGTACCAGCTCATCAGTCCCAGGGACTGTCAGCTGCCACTTGTCGTTCACCTGGACAAGGGGACAGT
>JANIJG010019062.1:8259-20899 GCA_024611175.1 Megaceryle torquata
CCACAACAGTTCCCCATGTCAAAAAACCCATCCCCCCCCCCCCCCCCCCCCCTTATCAGTCCTGGAAAACCAGCACTATAATCCGGGTTGTCACATCACATTACCTGGACACATGGGACAGCAGCTTCCCTCCACATTGATGGGCTCAGCACAAGGGAGGGGTGGGCAGCTGACGGTGGAGCAGAGAGTCTGACCCTGCAGGCAGTAGCAGTGTGTGCAGCTGTCAATGTCCCAGCGTTCCTCATCTGCGTATGTTTTTCCACTGAAGTGGCAGACCACTTTCTTTGGAACTGTATCTTCTGTTGAAGGAAAAGAGAGTGGTATGATACGATGGTAATGGCCAATTACAGACAAATCTCATTTCTTCCCCAAACACAAAAGTGAAACAATAAGCTACAAAGAAATTCCAGCTGTAATTAAAAGACCCTCTCTACATCTTCAGAAGTTTTTGTTAAATGTCTCTTCTGCTTCTTTACAAAGTACAGAGTGGGCTGCATCTCATTTTTCTTATGCAAGATGCTAGAGGAAAGATGATTGGGACAAGAAATGATTATATCAAAAATGCTGTGAAAATTAAGAAAAATTGGTTTTTTTTAATGTTTGACTGTTTGAGACTGCTGACTACTCCTCCTCCTCCTAGCTTACTAGTAAATTCTATTTAACAAGGAAATAAACCCGAACTACCTATATTTCTAAATACCAAGGTTTGGGGAAGATGAACTCTTTCTGGAATACTGTAAGGAAAGATTAGGCAGAATGCTAAGAAGGATGAAGCAACTGTCAAGTGATATAACTAGAAGGGCTTAGGCTATTATGATAAAAGAGATTTGAAAGGGATCTCATCATTCCCCGTAACTGCATCAACAGAAAACCCCAGGAACATGGCAATAACCAAACTCAATACATGTTTTAATGGTTAGTATTACATATATTTGAAATTGGTGTGATCTTAACCCTCAGAAAAAAGTGAGGCTCCAGAACACCAGTCCCAAAGATTGAGAGCTGTAAACCTAACTACTTTTCAGATAGATTTCGACACGTTACGTAACAGGGACCTGGACTTGAAGTATGTAGGACTTGGGAAAACACTTAAAAAAAAGCATTACACTTTCTGCCTAACCATTCACTGCACCATTTTTTCAATGCTGCATCCTATTCAAGCCTTTTAGATGATCTGCAGCATACCTTCAGCTTCACTGAGAAGACAGTAATGAATTGCTTGGCCTAGCATATTTTTTGTTGCTATGGCACTTTATAGATAATCAAAATATAACTATACAGCAGAACCTCCAAAAGCCAAGAAGCATCAAACTTTCATGTTAGCTTCTTGCTACCATTTTTTTCTTAGGGTAGAAATTATTATCCTGAAACCTGCTGAAAACATGAATTTGCAGATTAATCATATATATGAGTTAACAGAGTGAAATTACAAAGTAACTTCTTGTCAGAGAAATACTGGTTTAACATTCACATAGATTAAGTAATGTAAATAGGTCGGTTATAATTACCTCCCAAACATAAATTAAAAGCCGTATTAAATAATTTGGCCATCAATACAGCTTTTAATTAGTGACAACATAATAGACTGACACCATCTGGAGTAACTCGGTTAGCAGTCATCAGACCAGTGAAACAGATCTGAGTAAACGCAAATGGAGACCAGCAAGAAGTACTACTGTGAAAATACTAATAGAATCATGGGAGAAGTGCAACTGTTCCACAGGTCCTTGTTATTGGTATCCTATGGCTCCCATGGCTTTAAGTATAGGTCCCACCCTCCCCAAGTAGAAGATTTAAGTGACTATGAGGTGGACATGGGAAAGGAAGAGTGGGAGGAAAAGGTGACTGTAAGCTGCAAAAATCATGTTAGCTTCTTCCATAGATGATGTACATATTGGCATATGGAGCCAATGAAGGAGCTCTGTGTTGGGTGGAAAGTAGATATGTCTGGGGAGAGGGTGAGGCACACAGCCTGAGCAGTGCTCTACTGCTCATTACCTATGAAGATGTAAAGCTGAGCACTCCCTGTGTGCTCAGGGCTGATTTGTTCCCAAAGTGCTACCTTGCCCCACTCAGGACAGATTCTTCAACTCAGAAGCTTGTTTGGCTAGAAAAGTCCTATAAACGTGATCAGGCTTTTGCAAGTTTGTAAAGAACACATCACAATTTAATACAGTAAATGATTTTTAGAAGAACAGATAATGGTAAAATCACAATGGCGGTGTTGCGCCTTTGAATCTCGAGAGGAAACCTTTAAGTCCTAAGCAAGTATTATCCTGTGTGTGTCTTCCATTTTAGTGTCCATCTCTATGCAAGTACAAGCACAGGATGAAGATAAAAGCCACAAAACCAACAAGCACCCAAGGACAGTAGAAACAAGAGAGACTTGGAGTAAGAATATCATGTATAAAAATGCAGTTCAGACTTCCTTATCTAGCTCTACTTGTCTTCTTTCAAATTTCCTCTAGCTGCACCAGTAAATCAATCTCATCTGGTAAACAGTTGTTGCTCTGTTTTCCACACAAGACTAATCTTGTATCTAATCAAATAGATATCCCTTTATCTGCTCTAAAATAGAAGCTTATCTTTCCAAGTTAGTCTTTCTTTGCACAAGAAAAAGAATGTTGAAAACACAGGATGAATTTGAGGATTCAGATAAACAACAAAGCATCAAGGCCTGTAAAATTTGGAATCTGAATGTATTTTGAATTTTTTAGGCATTAACCAGATCTGGATCCAGAAAGAAGCAGAAAGAAGCAGAATAAAATACATTTCTAAAACCCAGCATAATTTTTGAAATTCCAATAAATGCAGAAGGACAGTTTCCACACACTGTCTACCAAACGTTTCACCAACTACTGCATGAAACTAGTGAGGAAATATCTGTACACAGATGTGCTTCACAATTCTCAAGAAATGAAGAGTAAAACAGTAAGAACCAGGCAGACAAAAAATAAGTGCATGACTTCAATCTTCTTACAGGCAAGAGTATGTAGTTCATAGAAACCATTAAAAAAAAAAAGTTTCCATGAATTTTAGCTATTTAGGCCACAAAACATACTGACAACATAGTACAGCTTAGATTGATAAAATATATCATCATTGAAAGTCTGAGCACTAATTAAAATCCGAGTTCTGTATTTCATACTGCTGAGCCAGCAGTTGCTACCAAAATAAAACCAATTCATTTTTTACAGCTCACACATTTGAATATTTGCAATGTTGTGCAACTATATGGGACTCAAAGTAAACTAATTAAAGCCATATCTACGTGTTGTATGAGTATGTATTTGGAAACCTGAAATGAAAGGTGTATGCACAAAGATCTAGAGGTTTTATTTTCATGGTATTAGTTCCTGTGGTGTTTCCCTTCCTAAACTTAAAGAATTCTCCAGTACAGTACTACAGCTCATCTCCTGACTCTACTGGTTTGATTGCCCAACTTCATATACAAGTCTGTATTTTTTTTTTAAATATTAGAATGTATTCTGGATTGAAATCATCTTTATGGTTGCGAACTCAATCACTGGAAGAAAAACAGCTTGCAGAAAAACAGTTGTCAAAGAAACTTTAAATTCTCCTCAATTTGTATACAAACCATGAAGAGAAAGTAGTAGTAGTAGGAGAACGTAGCACTTTCCCCACAAAGTGTCCTTATCAGGAATCTAAGTAGGGTTTCGAAGGCAATTGAGATTTTGATACTTTCTAACTTTTCCAGGCCTGTCTTTGATAGAATTCTCTGTGTATCCTATGAAATATTATCACCTATTATTAAAGATATTTAATCTGCAACAAATTATAGATTTCAAAAGCTGTATCAATAGTGCATATCTGAAGGGACTTTACAAACTTTCTGACATCTTTTTAATTAACTGTGTTGTTTACTTGATTCATGTGTTCCATTAACAATACTTAAAGCCTGTCAATTTTTTTAAAAATCCTTTTTACTGAATTCTTTTGTATCTCCCCTATTACTTTTGGAAATGAAGGTTATTGTAAGCACTGAATGCTTTACAAAAAATGTTACAAAGACATAATTGCAGTAAGTTCATGATACAGTTCTCTATCAGCAGCTTCTATTCTACAGCCTTTGTACTTACTGCAAACACACAAAACAAGTAATCTGTAAACAAATGCTTCTACTCAAAATACAATGAAAAACTGATAAGTAATCTCAAATTTTGAAACTTTATGGCAATTTTCACTACTTACAAGATCCACCATTTACTTCAACTCCAAAATCAAAACCAGTGCATGGTCCTCAATATACAAAGTTCTCTAAATTTTCCTCAATTTTTTCCTCTTCTGTAACTATCTTTAATGAAACTCCTGTTTTTTGGTGTTTTTTTTTCTTTTCTTTTTCTACACACCACCCGCCCTCGCCCCCCCGTCTTTTGCCGTTCAGTGATTTCTCGTGCTTTGCTTTTTCATTTTTTGTTTTTGGTTTTTTTTTTTTTTTTTTTTTTCTACCCCCCCCCCCCCCCCCCATCTTAATTTAGGTGCCTTATTAACACTTCTCCATTCTGTGAAATCTTGTAATTCTTCAGCTTATCATCTTCAGTTATAATTACTAATTTCCCATATTATCACATATCTTGAAATAACTTAAGTATTACCTGGCAGATTTTTCTTTAAATAAAACAATTTTTGTGTAATATTTTCATCTAGTAAAGTATATTACCAAGGTTTCAGCAGAATGTCCTCTCAAGTTTATAAGCAAATTACATTTATATCTTCCTGCACTTTTACCTCAAAACCACAAATTGTGATCCTCAAAGCTCCCTATGTACAGATTTCACTCTTGAGTTCAACTAAAGGCACAAACTGCACCTCCCCAAAACTGGAAAAACATATTTTAATTTGGGAATTAAACTTCTTTCTTATTCCCAAGAAGAGAACAGCAAGTTATCAACTATTATTTGCTCACCAATACAGTAAGGACAACACTGTCCCTTTCTCAAAACAGGTCTCTCACAGGATACTGGTGGGCAAGACTCAGAGTAGCATCTAATCACACCATCCATGCAAATGCAGCTAGTGCAGACATTTGGCTTCCAGGACTCAGCTGTCAGAAAAATATCTCCTTCATCATTTTTGCAATAACTGGGCATGCTCTCATTGCTCGATGAAGAGGGCTGAAGAGGCTCATCTGTAAATATAAACAGATTATGTTATTAATTTACAGTAGCTAACTTCTTTCATATTATTTCAACAGAGGGTTGACTCTTGAAGAACACAATGGAACTGTAACACATTGCCTCACTACTTCTGAAGAACTAGGACAGAATCTTATGCCTCTTCAGTTCCTTACATGTGACGAGGATCTCATTATGTGGTCTAGAATAAAGTTTATGTAGACTTTTATTGAGTATACTTAAAATAAAAGGAGATAAAAAAGGAAAGCAAAATGAAAATCAGAAGCAGTCCCTAAGAATGCTCTGAATTGAATGGTATATAAGTTCACTTTAAATTATAGAGATTAAATTTTAAATCTAAAACTTGAATCCCAGCTTCTGCCCTATCAGCTCAAATCCTTGAATGATGCAAAGTGAAAGCTATTATGCTGCTGTCACCTCCACTAGTGGACTTATATAAGCTAATTATAAATTCCTGGAAAAAAAATGGAACTTCATCAGGCTTCAGCTTGACACCAATGGGTCTGCATTATTCTCATACCTGCACATGGGGGAGACCTATTTCTGCAATGAAGTAGTATCTTAACAGACATTTTGGATCAAGAAGTATGACTGCTTGTGCAGAGACCATAGAAGAAAAGAAGGAAAAAAAAAAAAGGATTCATAAGGGCACTCAGATCAGGTTCTCAATCTACCTATGTAAGTTATGAAACTAAGCTTCTTATATAGGCAGTGAGGAAAGGCCATACAAATATACCCACCATTATTTTGAAGTTAAGCAAATGTTCACTATTATTAATAAAGAGAAAAATAGAAGTAAGGAGAACTGTCTGACTTTTTTAGTGAAAATACTTTGTCAGAAAAAAACCCATTCAAAACCACAACAAACAGCCTGTAGAAAAACTAAGGTGGTGTGTTGTTTTTGTTTTTTTTTTTATTTTCCCCCCTAAAGTAAAATTTTTGGATTTTGTTTTTAATAAAGACAAGTATTTTCTCAGTGAGTTAACATACAATTCATGGGTTTGACTACATTTCAACTGCAATAAATTCCCCTATTTACTATGCAAAATAGGAATTCACATTCATTTATAACTGTAATTCTTTACTCAAGCGAAAGCAAATCCTGTTACCTTCCTGACACTGTGAGGCAGTCTAGGAGGACTCAGGCACACCTGCTGGGCTGAAATGCTTTGATATTACTCAGTTGACTTTAAGTCACTGTCAAATCATACCAGGTAAAGGCACACAGAAGTATTTTTGAGATCAAATCCAAAATAGACAAAATACTAATAAAAAGGTTAATATAAAACAAGGCATGTAAAAGGGAAAAAAAATAAGCCTGTATCTGCCTGACACTCTGACTTTCATCAAGTTTCTCTAATCTTGCATGTTTCCATAAACAATATTTTATAATAAGATATTTCATAGGCCTTCCAAGTAAGGAATTTGGTTCTTATGTTATTCTTACATTATTAGATTGCCTTCAAAGATGTTCAAACTTCAAGGCCACAATGCCCCTTTACACACAAGATACCTCTTGCACACAAAGTTTTGCCACTGAAATAGAGGACTGCAGGCTCTCACTGCAAACTGCTAAAGAGCAAAGGCACCACAACCACCAACAGTGCACACGCTGAAACATTCAATACTCAAATCACACATTCTCATATTAAGAAAGGACTCTTATGAAAGCTGGTTGCCAATATATATACCTGGGCACTGTGGACAACAAGAGTCCTGTGTGCGGGTGGGGTTTTGACAAAGAAGAGGTGGACAGACTTCAGTCTCACACAGGACACGTCCACTGTGGCATGTACATTGTGTGCAAGAATCAATATTCCACGTCTCTCCTTCTACAAAGTATTCCCCACCAGGAGCATGACAGATTGATGGACTGGTGAACTCTGGCTTCTGCACAATTATTTCATCTGGGGAAAAAAGAGAATTGGAAGATAGGTAAAATCAGCTGTGACTCTAATGACTAACAAATGTATCAGGATTAATAACATTTCTTATTATTGAAAATATTAGAAATAACAAAAAACACCTATAAATACATTCTTAGTGAAGCTCTTTCAACTTGATTTCACTTTTGACTTTATTTCACCAGCATCTCATGGAAAATGGGAAAAATATAAACTGAAAACAATCTGACAAAGTGAATAAGTGCTATTTAATATAAAACAAATATAACTTCAAGTATTCTTTGCATTTCAGAAAAAATTAAACTAATATCTGATGTAGGAATTACAAAAGACAATTGCCATTTTCTGAAAAATTATTCCGATCAGTTTCTTAACTGCTAAGTATTAGCATCAGTGCAATTCCTGAAAGGATGGATAAGTACGTTTCTCATCTGGGATTTAGGAAATCCAGATTCAACTGTCTGCCCTTAAGTTTCCTGAGTGATATGTGTCTGTATCATCTGGTGCCAGATTAAACAAAAAAAGAAAAAAAACACAGAATCCCAAACACCTAAAAACATACAAGCACTTAACACTGGTAGAAGTGCTTCATCACTTTGTTCTGTTAAAATAAATATATGAATAAGTAATTATCTACAGTTCCTGAAATAAAAACTGCACCCAAGGAGATGCCACAGTGTGTAGACTCCTATTTCCCGTGACTGTATGTCACCAAATGAACCTTAATTCAAATTCTTTTCACACAATTAATTATATTACCTCTACTGCCCTGGCTAAAAGACTCACCCAGTCTGTAACCTAGGTAATTTAGAGAACAGATTAGACTTCCTTCAAATTCAGAAAGGAAATGAAACTTTTCCTTGTTCAGCATCAGTGTCCTCTAACCACTGGGGTATTAAAAAAATTGTGGATCTCTCTTCACCTCTTGGGGTTCTAAAAGAAAAAAGAAACCTGTCCTGCACTCTGAAAGCGTTTAAGCACCCTTAAGAAAAGGTTATGCCATGAACTGCCTCCACACACCCTGCTTTGAAGCCTACCCCCACATAAGGTGCAATAAGGACAACATCTGTCAGCTTACCATGCTGGTTGCTTTGGACCTGGAGTGAGTCAACCAGCTTTTTCCATGCAATGTGTATATAGGACTTGAGATGCTTCACACAGCATGTTTTATGAGCCATGAGGTTGAAAGCAACATGCTGCAAGATGAAGCTTCGGGTTTATAAGTGATGTCCTTCAGCCTGAATTCAACCCATCTAGCATTAGACAACTAAGTTATGTGCCTACATCAGGAAGTGAGTTACCTCAGGTTTCCTGCGCTATGAATGGAGGGGATGAGAAACAAATTGACTTCCAGGCAATGACTCTGTGCCTCCAAACTTTCTGAAGGTGCCTCTCTCCTACTTAATGATAAAGATGCCTAATATGAACATCATCCTCCTCCAAGTATCTTGGTTAAGGACAGAAACATTAAATGGATAGCAGCTCCTCCAGTCATTTAGGGAGCCCAAGGCACACAAAATGCATGTGCTTCTCTCCACATCTGTAGCACTACTGTACTTCTCTGGAGAACAGTGTTAGTGCCCTTTGCTGTATGACATTGGCATGTAGAAGATACACCACTCAATTATTTGGTTTAATTTCTGGAGAATGGTCAGTAGAATTCAAGGAACCTGACTCTGGTCAAGGACTTGTGCATTTCTTCTTTCAGGGAATTATTTAATCTTATACTGATCTACTTATGCTATGCTTTTCTTATTGCTTATATTTATGAACCACACGTTATTCAGTAGCATTTACCTGAAGTGAATACATGGTCTGCTGCCTTGTCACTGTATTTTATTTCAGCTGCCACAATACATTACATTTTATGCAATGACATCCTAACTCACCACAGCAAAGGTACTACTAATTATTTTCTGGAAATTTCCCAGTCATCTCCTTTGCATTTCATTCTCTGCAAAGTCACAGGCCTGATTTACTACAGCTCATATACTGCTCATAATCAGAAAAGCACAGCCATACTATTGATGTACATATGGTCTTGCTTACTGCTCCCTTATCAGCCTTGAGATTGATATATCACTGCAACTGAATTGTTACAAACACACAATTATTGTATTCCCGAAGGAGCAACTAGCCAAACAAATACGCTCTGGGAAGCATGGTTCTGCAAAACACTAACAATTAAATGGCTTCTTAAATCTTACAGAAAACCTAGAGCTTTCGTGGATTGTGACCATCCACTTAAACCTCTTAATATATAAAAACATACTTATAATGACTGTTGTAGCAGTCAAGGCATATCTTGCTCTGTTGAAAACTAACTAAACATGAAATTGAATGTAACTACAATTTTTCAAATTTTTTTTTTTTTTAAATCTGAAAAATGATCTCTGAGAGCTGCCACTTCCCTGTCAGTAGGTTAAAGGTGCAATTCACAACTCAGTTTATCAGGCTTGCTAATTATTTTGATACCTTTATGCCAGACACATTCAAGTGATGTGCTCACAGTCTCATAATTCCAAACTGCATTCCTATCTAGAGAAATCCATGATACTCAGTTAAAAACATCAATGGGGAATCATTACATTGCAAAATAAGATCAGAAGTACCTTTCTAACAGAAAATCTCAGTGGAGCAAACAAAGCCACACTGGGACTAATTTGGCCATATTAATTCATACACTGACATATGCAGTCACTTTAAAAAAAAATGTTGTGTCTGCCCTAATGTGGTAAGAGTTTATACCAAGTATGACTTTGCTAACACAGAAGCTAGGTGACTAGTATCTTGAAAGCAGGAAAGGATGTCAGACAAACCTATGCAGACACTGGATCTCAAAGGAACAGACATTACTGGGTAAGCAATTACTTTTATACAGGAGACCAACATTGCTGGTGCTCAGTGTCAAACACTGGTCTGATCCAGAAGAAATGTGAGAAGATAGGTACTGCCAATTTCTTCCACTGATATTACTTCTGTAAACTTAACATTAGGCTTATGAATGGACGTACCCACACATTCTCTGTACATGAAGTAATTGGACACTACTGCTTCTGAAAGACCAAAATTAACATTACTGTTATTTGAATGTTCTGAGGTGTTCTATATGTGTTAGGTAAAATCAATACACACAAGTATGCTGACACTAGACTGAAATCAGGAGTAAGTCTTGAGGATGTAAGAAGAGAATTGCTGGAACTGGAACAACCATTCTACCTTTTAAATTTTGAATCCTGAATATTTATCTAATTCAAGACTGACAGGCTAACCTGTTTTCATCCATATAAAGTATACCATCCCCTACAATAATGTACAAATCATTGTGAAAAAGTGAGTGACTACTGGAGGTATTCCAACAGTTCTGTGAAGCCCTGAATTCCAGCTAATGTGAATGTAAAACAACATATCTGTCCAGTAATGTGACATTAGGAATATAATATTCTGTATTTATTATTTGTTGTTTGCTTGTCCTGGTTTTGGTTGGGACAAAGATTATTTTCTTCCTGGTAACTGGCACAGTGCTATGATTTAGATTTAGTGTGAGAATAGTGTTGTTATCACACTGATGGTTTAGTTATTTCTAAGTAGTGCTTATACCAAGTCAAGGACTTTTCAGTTTCTCAGGCTCTTCCAGCAAGCAGGTGCACAAGGAGCTGGGAGGGAGCAGGGCCAGGACAGCAGACCTGAACTAGCCAAAGGGATATTCCATATCATAGGATGTCATGCTCAGTACTGAGGAGAGTTGGCTGGCGGGGACAGATCACTCCTTGAGGACTGTCTGGGAATCAGACAGCAGGTGGTGAGCAGTTGTATTGTGCATCACTTATCTTTTCCTGGGTTTTATTTCTCTATCTTGTTTGTTATCTTAACAACAATAAAAATTTATTTCATTTATTAAACTGTTCTTACCTCAATCTACATGTTTTACTTCCCCCTTTCCCCCCTTATTCTCTTCCCCATCCCACCAGAGTGGGGGAGGAGTGAGTGAGTGGCTCCATGGTGCTTAGTTGCCTGCTGCAGTGAAACCATAACACTGCTTCTCCTTCAACAATATTCACAACTGAATCTTTTTTTGGTTTTGTTATTTTACTATTCTTTTTTTTCCACATTGAAGTTTCATAAGGAAGAAAACTATTTAAGACAGACTGTGGATGTGCCTGTGCATGGAAAGCTGGCAGAAAGATTGACAGTATTTGATGGGATGCATATGGACCAATGCTGCATAATGCAGGAGAGAAGCAAGCAAGCAAAGGATGGTTCCCCTAGTGTGCATAGCTTCTTCGTGTTTTCACCTCAGCTAAAAATTTCATTAATGCTTGTCATTACTAAGATGCCAAGCACCAAGAGCTCAGCCTCAGCAACTACTGCTAAATTACTTAGTATTAGTATTTAAAACACCTCTGGCTCCCTGAAAGCCAGTGACAAAAGCAACACCACGGCTGGCCCTGGAACCCCAGGAACTACAGAGACTGTGTGCCCTGTCTCGATATTGAGAGGAGAGTGGTGCAGACTATGAAAAGCTGAAAAGCAGACAGACCATTTGGAGTCCTATGTCTTTTTTGTGGCTATATTTTTCCAATTACCACATGGGGTGTACTGGATTGGAGATCACCATTTGTCTAAGCAATCTAAGGAGACTGGTTATCTTAGGTCCTACAGTGGATTTACTCTTCACTGTCACATTCAGAAAGAGTATCTGACTGTTTATTTTGCCCCTAGGATATCCTGTTCTTTACAAAAAATTTGGAACAGTTCATAATTGCTGAAATTTTGCCAGTGCTGCTTTACCATTTCGCTATTCATAGTACTGTCATGAGCCTTGTTGTTCCTACTTGTAACATGACTTCCAATAAAATCACAGAAATTATAGCCATATTATAAAATAATCTATTGAGCACATAAAATAGTGTAGGAATCATTCTGAAGACGAAGGACATTAATCTTATACTCTGTCCACACTCTAATATCTTTCACAGATGGATTTCATATTAACACTTATTAAAATTGTATTGAAATGCAACATTAATTGTATTTGGCCTTCTCACCTAAAGCATTAAAATAATCTTCTACTGCTGGTGGCACAGGAGCCTTCCCTGATAACACAGAATCAATCATAAGACATCTGTTTTAATGTGTACTCTTTGAGAGATTGTGAAACACAGATCAGGAGATGAGTTTTAATAATACTCCACCTCAAATTGAAAAAGAGAAAATGTAGTGGCCTGTTATAATATTTATTACTATACGCAGCAAAACTGTACATGAGTATAAATTTGTCATTATAGCTAGTAAAGGCTAGAAACTTTTTCTAGTGCAAAGATTTCAATGCATCAAAATTTAACATGTTAGGACCCAAAACATGCATATGCTTTAAATATTTAAGTTCCCATTTTCACGTCTGATGTCTTGATAAAAACCCCTCATCATGTTATATTTGGGCATATAAACCTTCATGTATACCAGCTATTGAATGATGCATGGTATTAATATATATATTTCTATAATTATAATATATATATTTTAGAAATTTTATATATAATAATATAAATTTATTATTATTAATAGATATACTGATTA
>JANIJG010019062.1:31409-46362 GCA_024611175.1 Megaceryle torquata
ATTGGTAGGGGGACCCATTTTGTTTAAAGGCTTCTCCCACCCAAAAGATTTTAAACAACCATTCCTCCCCCCCCCCCCCCCCCTTTTGGTTATGAGTCTTTTTGTTGTTGTTATGCCACCTCCTGCTTAGCCATGCACAATGCAAAAGCTGTGTGGGCAATAAGAGAGATGTCAACCAGCATGTTCTCTTATGGGGAACACCATTCTGGGTATGAATAGCATTAAGATTAAAGGAAAGTGCAAAGCTGGTATTCTCTTTTTTTTCCTTCTTCAAATTTGGCAGTACAGCCAGAAAAAATATAATTTGTTCACTGGCACCATCTGTACACAGAGCTGATTAAATTTGTGAGAATGTTACTATGTTACAGCTTGATTTCTCTTTTACTAAAATCTCTGCTACCTTTTTTGATCATTCTGATTCTACCATATTTTGATTGCTCAGAACTTTATTTAAACTATGTACTAGGAGAAGGACATGCTACACTACAAATTACTGTTATAAAACCTTGCAGCATTTATGAACAAGCATCAAACAGAACTCTAAAATGAAACAGAAACTGAAGGGGTGTTAGTATCAAACACTAAGAGTTGCAACATTAATAAACTTCATTACAAATTCTAAGAAAACAAACTACATATGAACATAATCTGAAGGTCAGCTGTCATGAGGTAGAAATTAAACTGTTATGAAAAGCGGGCAGTAACATGTCATGGACCCATAAAAAATTAAATGCATTAATGCATTTCTAAAACACATATAGAAGCCACCAGATTGGTTACTAAGAAATTTCTATGTGACAGAAGAGCTGACCAGTTTTTGTCACCTGTTTCACAAACAAATAAATATCAGAAATATTTCCTTTTATGGAGAAAGAGCTCCAGTAACAACACAGGTTTTCAATACATTTACAAAAACTTAGATAAGAGATGGTACTGATCGTCATGAATTCTGTAAAGTAACTATCAGAAATGTCTCACTAAAACTAGTCTGCTGTCATAGCAACATTTAAAAAAGCTTGAAATATTAGAAAATCTTTTGAATAAAAGAAATGGGATATAAAATGAAAGGATATCACAACAGAACATGCAAACAGAATTTCAAAGAGCTACATGCAAGATATGTTATTTGTAAGCAGCTTCTTCATCTTGTTTGTCAAGTATTCTTTAAAAAAAATTTAGGCACTACTTTGCTTTCATAATCTGCTACTGTTTTTGTAGTTGCTGTT
Organism: Megaceryle torquata; assembly: GCA_024611175.1. Taxonomy (NCBI): domain Eukaryota; kingdom Metazoa; phylum Chordata; class Aves; order Coraciiformes; family Cerylidae; genus Megaceryle; species Megaceryle torquata. The sequence goes on from JANIJG010019062.1 coordinate 32,636, forward strand.
TCTTCATCTGGTAATAAAAATCCCTTTTGAAGAAGACTTTAATCTCACATCAAGTAATGACATTTCTATTTTCCTATATTTTCCCCTGCTATGCCACAAAGTAAACACAAGTACATATGCCTGAATTTTGCATATTTTCAATATATACAGGGATTATATATGCTTTTAGAATGAGAATACGTACAAGTATCCAAAGGGACAGTACTTGTCACATATAATGGGTTTGCACTTCTTAGGCCGTGGTCGGCACTGACAGATCTCACAGTTGTGGACGTCAGTCTGGAAACCGAAGGAACAGTCCAAGGAACAGCCTGAAATGAGGCCGGTGCAGAGCTCCTCCCCTGTGAAGAACACATGCAGGTTATCACCATATGAAAACTGTTTATACCAAACAAGCGTAAGCACACCAAATCTTCTGTTTCCTTTTACCTTGTAACTTTTGAAATACTGTTAAGTCTTACCTTCAGACTGTCATAATTTTAATATATTTGACAGACCAAACAATATGAACAGACACTACAGGAGGTATTCAATTCCAGTCAAGAGCCTGGGGAGTACTACCTGCTACCCTAAACATGATTTTATGAACAGATGCACAACCAAAAGAAGAGTCTAACATCCAAGACACTGCTGGCATTTAATAAAACATTTATAACAACATACACTTTCAACACATTATATGGGCTTAATACCTTTCTGTTCAATATACAGCATCTTCGTATCTCCTCTACTTATTTTAAATAGAGCTGAAAGGCTGGGATATATTAACAGCTTTTATTCTTTATGCTGTTTGCAGCCAACTGTTTGGTGGTTAAGACCTGGTTTTCAAAAATATAACCGTAATATTCTAAGATGTGATCTAAGCTTAAAGATGCTAGACTAAAAGACCTGTCTCTTGAAGTCCACTACCATGCTTTTGCAGCCTCTTGTGGCGTAAGGGAACAGCTGGATTGCTGGCATCTCAATTTCTCCAGTACAGAGATCAATAATGGTCATTACATTTACTTTCACTGGAATGTACTATATTGAGAATGATCAGATTCTTTTTGTTCTTCTTGAACAAGTAAGTGCCAGAATGACCACTCTTAACATACTCTGAGATACAAAGTTCATTTCTTGCTCACAGATCTGAGAGGAAACAGAAAATGGTGATTTTTGTTACAGGGATGAAAATCATGGCGGGAGGAGATCATCATTACAATAGCCAAAGTGAGATCAAAACAGTAAAAGAGGAAAATATAATTGAGATTCTTCAACAGACGAACATGATGGGTAATATCCACAGGGATGACTTTCAGATTCATATTTGAAGGAGAGCTGAGCTCCAGTTGAAACATCTCTCCAAAGTGCTGGTTATACAGAGGGAAGCTGAAAGGTGCTCCTCCAGATGGGCTCCTCATTTGAGCTCTGAAGACCACTTTCCTTTAAAGGTACGAACATTTTAGGGACAGTGTTTTTACAAAATGGAGATCAGGACATTGACTTAGTTCCTTACAGTACTCCTGTGGGTCTGAAATTTAAAGACAATCTTCACATCACTAACATGGTAATATACTGAAGGCAGACCACAGATGGAATTTATTTTTTTACTTAGATGCTTTCTCTTCTGATTTTTGTAATATTGTCTTTAAGACTACAAAATATAGGCCTAAGCATACGTGGATAAGCTAAGTGTTTCCTTATCTATTCTACCAGGTTAATGCCCATTTGGTAAAGAAGGCATGTTTCTTAGTACCCGAGTGAGACTGAAGCCTTGGAGAAAAATGGCCTACTTCTCTAGTGGAATTTGGGAATACAAGTGCAATGCAACATAAGAACCTTATTATTCCAAACAGTTCTCAGTTTAAGTAGAATGAACATCATGACGTTCATGGCTCCCACCTCTCCACTTTTATGCAGATTTGATGTCTGAAGCAAAAAGAGTGCAAGATTTTTTTTGTCATTCAGAATACAGAAAAAGAAATGTCCAATGCTTTCACAACCTCCAGAGCTTCTCTGTCAGCAGAGTACCAATGCCACAAGATTTAAGCATTTACCTCAGACAGATCTATGCTTTGTGCTGCAATGGTAACCCTTATCTCAGGTTCTTTCTTAGAGAGAAACACATATACAGAGATCTTCATAAAGTCTTACAAGTTTTTGAAGGATGGAGTTCAGGCTATCAAGAATATCATATCTTTTAAATATGTAGCCACTAATGCTTATTTCAGAACATTACAATGTTGATACTCTGGTCAAGAGGGATGTATGTGTAACACAAAGAAAAAGACTTTCCTTGAAGCAAGTTAAAATAATGAAATAAATCTTTAATTTATGAGCTTTTCTACTAGGATATTTGTACACAATTACTCTCTGACAGCATACAGTGAGAATAAAATTTAAACTAAACTTTTCACTGTGCATGACTTTATAATGTAGTTAATTTCCAAGTTTCCTTATTTATTTATTTTTAAGCTGGCATATTTCCTTTTCTTATTTGTCTCCTGATTATGTATTAAGGACAATTAGTGCAGCACTCAGGTTTGAGTACGAAGTTATGGAAGATGGCAAAATAATGATTCATCAGAATCCCAGACTCAAATATGGTTTTGTTTTCCATCTTCTTCTTTAATTTGGTTAGTGAAATTGCTTTTCAGAGATGCAAAATAAGTTTGTTCTGTGCAAAGTGAATATACTTGATTAAATGGGTCAAGGTGTCCAGGACAGTGCTATACAAGCAGGAAGATGGTGTTTCATCCCAAGTAGCTTATGATACTAAATTTACTTAAAAGTCAAGTGGTCAGCTGATATACTAACCAGAATATGCAGTCTTGAGGCAATACCTTCCTTGCTTAATCCTTTACATACTGAGTAAAAATCCTCATGAATTTTCACTTTGTAAGTGGTAAAGAAAGAAAAGCTCTTCAGAACCTTAAGATGGATGACTAACCACAACTGTCTCTCAGGAACAGACACTGAAGAACATGCAAAAAAATCATCAAAATTCTGGCTATGACAAATATACAGAGAAAGTTTGCTTAAGTCAGTACAGATCTCTGTTCACACCTGACCTTACTAATATTATGATAATGCTCATATGAAGAAATAAGAATAACCTCCATAGATCTCTGCTGACAGTCTTTCTAATAAGATGCTAAAAATTATGCCTTCTGAGAAGATGGTTGTTACTAAAATTGTTTTCTTATATTTGTGAAAGTATGACACTACAAGCTGTAGAAATAGATTTTAAATAGCTTTATAAAGAAATTTACTGTCATGACTATCAGAAAGTGAATTTTGGTCTGCTTTCTGGCTTCACATCTAACCATCTAAATTTCTCCCACTGAAACTTTATCAAAAACATTACAATAATAAGGAGTCTCAAACTGGTACACGTACACAGTTTATGTCTGCTGCACAGGCCTGCTGAAAACCCTAATCCAGCATTTTAAACCAGGTATTTGTTTCAGAAAACAGAACGAACCATCGATTCTACAAGGCAGAGCATAGCTCTCAGAGAAAGAAAATAAAAAAAGATTGCAAGCCTGAAGACTCAAATGTCAATCAATACAGTGTATGCAATTGTCATCCTGAAAGTATTTCTATTGCCTTAGCTATAGCTTTAAATAATTATTAATAAAATAACCACAATTCTTTTATGAAAGGATAAGTAAAAACAAATTTTCTGCTAAAATTTTGCATTTCAAGTGAAAAATACTAAAGAGCAAAGTGAATCAGTTCATGAAAGTCAACTGCAATGAACTGAGGAAGTTTATTATGGCAAAATGTTAGGAGGTTACTTCCTCAGGGATTTTTTCTCCCTCTGCTTAGATAAATTTCATCAGGAACCCGAATCCCAAATCATGGAATATATTTGCAGAGAAGAGATCCAGCCCTAACTGGGCTAGTAAGTGCTTCAGAAGTATATCAGGGTAATCAGATAGCCTGAAAGGAGAGGAAAGAAAACATTTTATAATCTGATGCAGAAGGAAAACTACCTTTCAGAGTTTGAGAGAACTGTATTATGCACCTGCATGTCACTGCAAGTCTAACAGAATGGGATTGAGCTTCTGATCACATAGTATATGCCATCTTTATTTCTCTGATTAGTTATAATGACATCACCTAGGGAACTAAATTAATGGTTAGATAGGAGGTAGATGACTAAATCAGAAACAAAATGATGAATAGGAAACCAATTAAAGGTAAGATATATCTCACTGCTGCTTAGGGAAAGATCTGTTCATTAATTTTTCTTATGAAACATGAAATGTCAATGAGGTAACGTCAATACAGAAAACAATCCTTTTACACAAAGTAATAGGAGGGCTTAGGGGGATAAAATAATAATAGTGAGGTGAAGTGTAATACTGAAAATGTGTAAGGTCATGCTGCCCATAGGGAATAAACAAGAATTTGTGGTACAAGCTGAGAGTTCAGATGCAGGATATTGGTTAATCTCAGATGAATAGAGGTGTGATATGACTTCAGAAAAGATGAATGTGTTCCATAATGTCTCAGGTTAATATAAGTTTTTACCACAAATACTTAGCTTTTTAATGTGAGGATAGACATTAGCTGAAATACCACATAAAATTCTGGAAGAATTTCAAGTGAATTAAGTACAGCAGAAGGCTACAACAATCATCATGGAATGGTTGGTTGTCCTCAACCAGTGACATTATTAAAATAGCCTCCTGCAAGGAACTCACTTGAGGACAAACATGCACTGAATACTTATAGAAGTGAATCCAGCCCACACAGTAAGACACTGCAGTTTTCCTTTCCATGTGCAATCATGAGTGCAAAAGCATCAGCAAAATCCGCTACCAACGGGTTCGCATTTCTAGTCACAGTATGCACTAGATCTCATTACACTGGCAAAAGCTATTGCTTATAGACTTCAACCCCTCTAAACACTATAGTTCTAGGAAAGACTTTGTTATGCAGTTTGCAACAATTTTACACATTATATGCTGACTTGGATATGGGTATTTCAAATTATTGGATTCACGTTGATCAATTTAGTAAGGTGTTGTTTTTTAAAAAAGCAAGCAGAAAGGGAAAGAACAGTTGAAGATGAATTAGTCTTCCAAAAAACATCTGTGAATTATTAACAAACAAACAAACATTAGCACCAAGATTTTTAAGCCTCGTTACCGTTGCCCATAAACTCTTTTTAAATATAGTGACTTCTTTCCCTCTCTTTCTTTGCCCACTCACAGTTTCATACACATAGATTAGAATAAAACAAATACTACAGTTTCAGAAGAGCATGATACCATTTCAGGAGAATCTATCTGGGACATGAGGGATGGGACAACACTTTCTGAAGAAGGATGTCTTGTCCTAAGAACAGATGAATACCCAGATATGGTGAGGCTCTACACAGAACACTGCACACAAACTATGTGGTGTTTTAAAACTCTTTTCCACTAAGTATCTCATACTCAACACTAACATCAACTCTTTTAAAAGGCTGTCAGATCACTGTAAGCCTAGTTGCTAAAGGAGAGAAAGATATGTACAAAAGTCAGCATGTAAGAGCTGTTGATACACCGTTGCGACCTACTTTATTCTGTTTCACTCTGCAAAGAAGACAACAACAAAATTCTGTCCCAAGATATGCAATGATAGCAATCTTTGCCTTTGTCAGGATTCACTCTGCAGTCAGGTATTTCAGGTACAATGCAATCTCTACTTCTCAAGTATGGAATCTCAGAGACAATGTATCTCAAAAGAAATCACAATTCTTTGGCCTAAATTCAAACCATCAGATGCATGATTCATTCCTAATTTCAGAGTGCTCAAATCCCCACCTTCCTATAACCTATGAATATTTGGAGTGTTATAAAATATTTATAAAATAGAACATATTGCTAAAAATCAATCTGAAAAGTAATCATAATTCAATTCCATGAATTGCATGTTTAGGTCTAAAAAAGATTCCAGATAACTCTTATTTAAAAAGAGACTTCTGATTTTTCTTCTTCTAGCATATATATGAGAGATTAGAGTTTTTCATATACTAAACTAGAATATTTATTTTTCTCCAGTTTATTATTTTACATATGGACACACTGATAATTGTATTGCAAAGACTGAAAGTCATCTTAGTCTAAAATTTTTGAAAATGCATTCTGGAGATGCATAGCCTGCTGTAATGTGTTTAGTTTTCAATCCTCTAATTCACAGATAAAAAATAACTTCCAGAGAATATTAATAGATACTTGACAACAATTATGTCAGTATTTCAACTTGGCTTAGGCTGGTGTCCATTCTTTGAAAATTTGTAGTGTGGCTACACAAAGCTAGCTACATACCTTTACCATCATTATTTTCTTGATGCTGAGGCTAGATCATATCAGGAGAACTGTTTCACAGTACCTTTATAATTAAGCACTCCTCAGCCGTCCTCTCGATGTGGATTGCTACTGCTGGTTAATCTTCAGGGGTGGGGATCTGGGGAGGCAAATTTATGAAGGAGAAAACTAGGTTACTTATCAGTAACTGGAATTCTCTGAATATATTGCCTCCACAGATCCACACTAACCCTCCCTCCTTTCATTAGAATTAACTCACGATTCACAATAGCTGGATAAAAATGAAGGGACTGGGCACTGCAATGCTAGAAAACCCTGTTTAAAAAAGCAATCTCACAAGTCCGTTGAGGCAAATTACCCGCTTGGATACTTGCTCTAAACAACTCTAGGATTCACATACAACACATGACTTCATGAAAATGGATGTGTAGTAGTGATATCTCAAAGGTGGAAAATGATTTAGCTTACTAGAAAATGATCAAGCTTCCACAAAACTTCCAGCAGGATACTGAGGTTTGTTTCTTTATTGTCCCCACAAGTCAAATGCAGTTCTTATCTGCTTCTATGCATTGGATACATTATAAGGAATACTAAAACCAATAAGCTCCTGTAATCTTCAGAGGTTCCCTGCCAGTGGCTTCTATTCTAGTGAGAAGACATTTATCTGGCATGAGTAGTTCATTATAATTCCACCCTCTTCAAGGAACACTTTCGCTTTCTTCCACATGTGTACTTAAAAGTTAGTATTTCTATTCTACTTAAAGTATGCACTTTTTTCTGATCTAAGCCTTAGATTTTTAAGAAGCATGATTCATCCCAAATTTTCCATGGCTGTATTTCACTAGCTCTGGTCTAATATATAATAGCTATTCTCTTTCATATCACTGCAGAAGGGTAACAACATATCGTTTTTCTGCTAAGTCTACAAAACTTTAAAATCCAAGGTGTGCTCTCCTTGCACTAAGAGAGACTACCTAGAGTTTGGTTTTGTATTTTTTTTTCCTCCATGGAGTTTGTTGCTAAATCAAGGTAACAATGGGAGATAACTGTTACTAAAATAGATTAGTGTTACCTAATTGATATTTTACTTCATTGTTTCCAGGATTTTTGCTTTGTCTGAAGTGTATGTTTTGCATGTCTACTGTGTGTGATTATTCCACCTTAGTCTGATATACAAATAAACATAAAATGTTTATTTAAAGGGACTAAACTAACATTGAGAGAGTTTAAGTGTTCAGAACACATCCCTGAGTACAGATTATTTACAGGAACAAAGGAAGGAAATACTCATATTTTGGCTAGGAAGAGTGAAAGTTTAGGAAAACACATTCCAAACTCCACCTACTGAATGATTAACACACAGAAAACAGGAGTTGAGATATATTCTCTCATTGTAGTCCCTGCAAAGTTTTTTGTATTTTTGTTTTCCCCGTCATCACTCCATACACTTTCATAGCCTTAACTGATATTTAAAGATAGCCTGTAGATGTGCCTACTTAATTTTTCCTCAAACCTTCCAATCCTGCCTTTGAATGTCTACACAACTAAACCAAATCCTGCTCTGCCAAGCCCAAACAGTATGTGTCTGGTGGAAAGGAAGGGTTTTATGTCTAGAGAACTTGTGCAAACATGTCATATACTAAGATTTCTAGTTTTTAAATAGCGATTTCATGCTTTCATTTGATGGACAAAAGAAACCACAACACAAAGTGGATGATGATGATGCACTATGATGTGCAGGAAAAATGACTCCTCTTAGCCTTCTACAATTGCATCTCTGCATAAGCAGTCTTGAATTAATAGAGTTGTAAGACAGTTGCATTTTGTAACTGTGAAGGTAAGTCTTGTAAATGAAGCAAACATTTTTTTAAATTGACAGAAATGCTCTAGTTTCATTCAATTTCAGTAAGATTTGAAAGGTTAAAAAATACTAAAGTCCTACATACTTGCATTATACCCTGAACAGTGATTCACATTCAACTCATTTGGAGTAAAATGCTACAGTCTAAGCTGCAGGAAAGATCTTGAGAGGCTTCCTGCTCCCCGCCCCCCCCGATATAACACGGGGAATAGACAAGTCCAGATAAAATACCAGCCCTCACTGCAGACTCTCACTGAAGAATGATTCAGTGCCCAACAGCAACTGTCAGATATTAAATCCTATGTTACTACAATCAGCAGGCATTATTCAATGTGCCCATTAGCCTTCTTTGGAGCCAAAGGAGTCCTGCTTCTGAAACAGCTGATGGCTGGTGGTTTTTCATTCCCCTAATGCACTCTTCCTCCTAAAGACTTTAATCCACTCCAGTTCTCCTTATGAAAGTAAAGGCCTAGACACTCCAAACACAACAGTAATTGCTGCCTCCGACATGTAACACTTTTTTGCTTATTTACTTTTTTTTATATTTGTTTCTTGTTCTTGTATAATTTTTTTTTTTTTTAATAATGCATTTCATGTTTTTCCTACTATTTTAATTTTATTCTTGGTATCTTGGATTGGTTCTTCCTATATCTGAGATTATACTATTTTTCCTTTTATCTTCATGTAGTGTTGCTTTGCCTTCTATATACTCCTGGCCAATTTTTGTGCTTCCACCTCTACTCACTGGAAACTTCCCCCTATATCTATCTGTGCTTACTCTTTGCTCAAGTGGTAGCTATTTTTCCTCCCTTCTCTTACAATTTGATCTGTATCTGCTTTTTAAAATTTTATTTTAAAGCATGTATGCTTTCATTCTGTGTTGTTACAGCGTTTTTGCAATCACTACAAAAACAGGAAGAATAAAGAACAAATTAAACTATTTCTATCACAGTTGTATTCCAGAAATGTTATGATCTGCTTCTTTGTCTCATTCTTCATCAAGCTGGATAAACTTGAAATTAAATAAAAATAAAGGAGCAAATAAGTTTCATGATATCCTACTTAGATAATTATTTCAACTGAACCTGTTATACTGATTTCTGCCTACAGGAATGTAAATGAATGTAATAATGAGGAATAATTTACAGTTTTATTCTATATTCTTCCACTCTATCATTTTGTTTTTATTTTGGCTGATATAGATTGAAGCGTAACAAATTTTCAACAGTGATATCTAAAGAGAAATTAGTAAAAAAGGGAAACTTTATTGGAAAGAGATTAGTAGAATTAGCATATGATTTCAAATGGCAGTGAGGGGCATGTGGGCATCCTTTGCTCAGGCACTTAAATCTGACTCAGTTGAGCAGTTTAGACCAGTAAGAAACAAGTGGGTGAAGGGATGGCACTCTTCCCAGAAGTCCACGCGGCCTAAAGATAACATACATTCTCACATTCTTAGAGAGCCACGATTCACCTAGACTAGTTTGGACATGAAAGTATTCAGGATTGCAAAATGCAGAGAAATAGTGCAGTATGTCTTCAGCATATTTGACCTAAAACTCCTTTCTTCTCAGTGCTCACACATTCATTTGTCCAGAGCCTTGCAAGCAAGAGACATTACTTGACAGAAAAATTCTATTTATGTCATTTTGACTGATAACCACCAAGTAATGAAGACTTCCAAGCTGTTATTTTTCTTCACTTGTTTTGAAAATAAAGGTTTCCCCTCTCTGAATGACTGAGATAAGCAATCTACAATTCAAGTTATTTAACTGAAAAACAGATGACAGACAAATGATACTATTAAGTTTGCTTCAGACAGTTCGTTACTCCAAAATGAAAAGAATTTCAAGCAAATCTTGCAAGTGAAAAAATCCCTTGAGTAGGCTCTTAGTCAGTATTTCATCAGAAACACTCCAAGTGAGAACAGAACTTTCTGGGATGTGGTATGGGTACACATGCAATCTGGTAACCTAAGACAAAAGAAATGATCCTTTTGAGTGATGGGTCTTCTGTGCACCAAACTGGAGGGTAGGACTGCACACACAGACATAGATGATGAAATTTGCAGAGTATGTCCATCTTCTTGTTTGTGGCGAACTCCCCAAACAATTTAATAACAGTAAAAAAAGAAGGAAAATCAAATTACAATGTTAAAAGCAGCAGAACTTAACATTTCTAATTTTGTTCTCAGGAAGAACTAAGTAAGACATGTACGTGATAGCTTGGATGCAAGCTATGGAAAGTCACCCCTGCCATGAATACAACTTGTAATCAAAGGTATTATTTCTGTATTAAGACAATGATGTTATTGCTTGCCATCTATCTATTTGTTATTAAGATGTCCTGTCCTTTACCTTATGGAAATAAAACTATGCACACTTCCACAGAAAAAAAAGTTTAAAAAGCCGGGACAAACCCTTTTCTTGGTCCTTAAGCCAAATACTAATGCAATCCTAAAACTCTGTAGTATGTATTATTTAACAGGGTCTTTTTTGACCATTTTTACAGGGAGCCATAAAAAAACCATATTGGTTTAGAAAGTGTCTGAGAATGGGCAGACTAAAATCAAAAGAAGAGGGGCAGAGTAATATTTTGGTTGTGAATACCTCAGAGGCTACTAGGAAGGTGCAGAACTAAAATTCAACTAGAGTTTAAACCCACACATAGGCTGGGCTGGCAGCCAGAGCAACACATCCTGCAGCTGAGACTAGTACCCCACAGGTGTCCTTTGTTGGTAATTCCAACAACCAACCTGACCTTGTCTTGTATTTCATCCATAAGCATCAAATTCTTAAAGAAACAGAGAAAATACATTTTGCTGTTTCACTGCTATACATGAAGTTCTCACAATGCACCATGATTTTCCTTGGGAAAGAAATAGATGTTAAAGCCTACAGAAATACTATCTAAAGTATACACATGTATATAATAGTATGTTATAGAAATAAAAATATGTATGGATATGTTTGTATGCATACAAACACATGCCACTCTGGCATGTAATTTTACAGCATTTATCCTCAAAATCTAAGTTTTGAGGAACAAAAGCTAAGCTGAAAATAGGCTGTTTAGCAACTCAAGTTTTTGAAGTGCCCAAACCTAGATGCTCTTAAACATTTTACATACACAGAAGAAAATGTAATTTTATGAAATGAAGTCTGATCAGACTTCTCAAATTCTGAATCAATATTATGTCCCAAATTATTACCTTTCCTGTGTTGCTGTAAATTTTTACCTGATGCCAGATATTTTACATTTTCCTCCAAACACATTTTAAGCAAGCAAACAAGCAATGTCACATACTGGGAACCTGTCCTTTAAAGATGAAACAATTATAAGGCACATGCATACTAATGCACCATATAATCAACATTATGAATGGAAAAAAACCATACTAACATTTTCACATACAGCTTGATATAAAAGGTAGAAGCTACTGTACTTCTGCATACTCACTAGTTTTGCACTGACAGATGCGGCAACCATTCTGGTCCAGCTTGAAGCTATAGATGCAGTCTTTTTCAGTCAAAGTGCAGTTCACCAAAATCTCACAGGTGGGTGGACCTATTGTGATGTATGTTGGTTCTGAAGGTAAAAAAGAATAAACCAAATATATTTGAGATTGAGTACTTAAGTTCACAAAAAGGTATACACAGTGCAACAGTGAAGAGAATAATTTTTAATAAATTTTACTTCTGATTAATGAATATTCTGAAACAATTCAGAAGAAGTTTCTTTTGAAGTGGTGTACTCCCATCACAAGCAATATAATGCTGCATAACATTTTGGAAATATTGAAAGAGGAAAAAACCACTACATTAATTTGTTCACTATGCAATCAGTTTTCCTGCATATGAAGTTTAAAACTGAATGTAAAATACCTACTTCACCCTCCACTTTTCTCCAAAAGTATTTAGTCAAAACTTCATGCAGATTTTTTTTACGTTAGAACTGAACAGACCTTTCTCCAAACCTCAGTTGATGCTACCAAGCTGCAAACCAAACTATGTGACTCAGTAAACCAAATCTTTCTCTGTGAATAACATCACTTCTACTGAAATTTAAACCAGAAGAGACTCTGAATAACAAAAGGGAATGTAAGATACACTGTGTATGAAAAACCTCTGGAAATCATTTAACATGTCTATTCACTGAAAACAACACTTCGTGCAGTATACTTTGAAGTACTAGTATAATGTTTTCTGAACTTGAGAATGCTATTGGCAGTTCTTTGGTATTTATGAAGTGTAATACTTACTTTTGTATACCACTTAAAACTGTGAAGTATGAAATTTGGTTTAATACATGTGGTGGCCAGAAGTATTAATGTGTTTTGGTATACAATGACTAGCAACAAAAGGAGGACTAAGGAGAAGCTCCATCCTTTATTGGACGTGAAGGGAATCAGAGTGACCAAGGATGAGGAAAACACCAAGGTACTTGACGCTGCCTTTGCCTCAGCGTTCAACAGCATTCAGCCCCCTGAGCTGGAAGACAGGGAGCAGAATGAAGCCCACATAATCCAAGAGGCAATGGTTAGTTACCTGCTTAGACACACACAAGTCTATGGTGTTGAATGGATCCACCCAAGGTTACTGAGAAAGTTGGCAGAAGTGCTCACCAAGCCACCTTCCATCATTTATCAGCAGTCCTGGGTAACAAGGTAGGTCCCAGCTGACTGCAGGTTAGCAAATGTGACATCCATCTACAAGAAGGGCCAGAAGGAGGATTTGGGGAACTACAGGCCTGTTAGTCTGACCTCAGTAATGGGGAAAATTATGGGACAGGTTACGTTGAGTGTCATCTTGTGGCACATAGAGGAAAACAAGGTGATCAGGTTCAGTTAGCATGGATTTAAGAAAGGCAAGTCCTGCTTCACTAACCTGATTTCCTCCTGTGACAATGTTACCCACTTAGTAGATGAGGGAAAGTCTGTGGATTTTACCTACTTTGATGTTAGTAACAGCTTTGACACCATTTCCGAGAGCATTCTGCTGGAGAAACTAGCTGCTTATGGCTTGGATGGGCATACTCTTCATTGGGTAAAAAACTGGCTCGATGGCCAGGCCCAAAAAGTTGTGGTAAATGGAGTTAAATCTAGTTGGTGGCCAGTTGCAAGTGGTGTTCCCCACAGCTATGTACTTGGGCCAGGTATGCTTAATATCTTTATCAATGATCTGGAAAAAGGGATCAAGGAAACCCTCAATAAGCTTGCAGAAGAAGCATCTTAGTAACTTAGTAAACTTAGTAAAGTTTAACTTAAAACCTTAGTAAAGTTAGGTGTGTGTGTCAAGCTGTGTGAAGGAAGAAAGGCTCTACAGAGGGATCTGGACAGGCTGGATTGATGGGTGTAGGCCAGTTGTATGAAGTTCAACAAGGTCAAATGCTGGGTCCTGCACTTTGGTCACAACAACCTCCTGCAATGCTATGGGCTTGGGGAAGAGTGGCTGGAAAGCTGCCCAGCAGAAAATGACCCAGGGCTGCTGGTCAGCAGCCAGCTGAATATGAGCCAGCAGTGTGCCCACATGGCCAAGAAGGCCAACAGCATCTCCTGCCTTGTA
>JANIJG010019062.1:50448-76382 GCA_024611175.1 Megaceryle torquata
AAAAAAAAAAAAAAAAAAAAAAAAAAAAAAAAAAAAAAAAAAAAAAAAAAAAAAAAAAAAAAAAAAAAAAAAATCAAGAGACTATTTGTTGCAATCTTGTTGACTTCTGCTGTTTCTCTGAATGTTAATGAACTGTTCACTATAAGATTTCATTTCTCATTCTAACTTTGGAGATTTCACTTACATAATTCTATAGTTAATTTTTAAGAGAACAACAACAAAAATTCCTCTCTAAGGTTGCTATAAAAAAAAAGTACTCATCTTCCTACCTTCCCCTTAGTTGTTCAAAATATGAACTCTAGTCATTGAATTCATAACGGAAAACAAAGAGAGATTCTACTTAACTGTATTAATGCAAAACATGTATTATGAGAGGACCACGTGTTTCATTTTGTATGTGTGAAGGACAAGGATGACCTGTATTAGCAGAAGCAAGAGCATGCAGGTGCAGGGAAGTGCATGGAAACTTCCCCTCTGTTTAGCAGTTGTGAGCCCACAGCTGGAGTAGTGTCCAGCTTTGGGGTCCTCAATACAAAAGGGATACTGACACACCTGAGTGACTCCAGCACAGGGCCACCAAGCTCATCAGGAGCTGGAACAGGCTGCGTACAAGCAGCGGTTTGGAGACAAGTGCTTGTTCAGACTGGAGAAGGAGGGCAAGGCAGGGGCACACACACACATCCTACTGCTGTCTACCACTACATAATAGGAGGGTTCAAAGACAACAAGGCCTGGCTCATCTTGGAGGTGCTCCAGGCTAGGATGAGATGCGAAAACCACAAGTACGAACATGGGAAATTACCACTTGATAATCAAGTTGATTTTTTTTTTTCCCTTCTTTTTTTTTAAACCACATGAGTGGTCAAACTATGAGTCCTAGAGAAGCTGTGGGACCTCTATCCTTCAAAATACTTAAAACATCACCGGGACAAGGCTCTGAAATCCTGCTGTCACTAGACATGCTTTGAGGAGGAGGTAGGACTAGAAAAATCTCCCGTGGGCCTTTCCAATGTGCATGACTCTATGGCTTTTATTTTCACATTACTTCAGGACATTTCCAGTGAAATCAGTAATATCCTAGATGGATCTTAATCAGAGAACTGATATCCAAAGATAAACATTTCAATTTCAGATGATTTCTGTATGCTTTTGCCAGGTAATGATTACCTTCCCTTTGCAAGAAAAGTACATTTGCCTAACACTACCTCACTGAAATATACTTAATGACTTAAAGAGCAGCTTTTTATTCGGGAAGCAAAATTTCTTCCAGGCAGCTATAACAGTAATTCTCCCTGAAGTACTATTTAGCAACAGTCACAACCGCCTTTAATCAGTCTCATTTTTTGTCTTCCTTTAAGTTAATGCATTACCCATGCTTCACCTCTAACCAAGGTATTTTTATTATTACATGAAAACCACTTAAAACAAGCTCTTTGTTTTGTTTCATTTGGAATGCAGTATTTTAACCAAAAGTAAGTTGTTTCACCTAGTATTTGTTTCAGTAATGCTAGGTGAAGGAAATGCCTACACCTGGCTTTTACAAAATTTGTTTTATGTAGGTAATTATTGTGTTCTGGGTTTTTTTTGTCTGCACATTGTTAAATATGACAATTGTTAGACACAACTGAATTTAATAGGGAATGTCTATTTGCTGCTTCTAATTGACTGTCAGAAAACCAGACTGTCATGTATCTTAACCCAAAAGTACTAGAAATGTAAGGAGATGTGCATTTTATATTACTCAATCATTCCTGGTTTTAATTCTACTTGTAAATGTTGTCCTAATAATTTAGAAAGAAAAAACTATCCCTATTAAAATAAAATCACTGTATATTTTCTTGCCATAAAAGTATGATGAAGTTATGCCTCGAACACCTGGGTTAGTTATCTTGACTCAAGCACAACAGTTACTCTAGCTAAGCAGATACAGGAGGTTTGACTTCATCAGTGCTCTCAGTGCAGCTGTACTTACTATTACTCTATGCTTACATGCTCAAAAGCTAGTGAATCCTACCTACATTTCATGTAAAGTTTTCCCAAATGTATCGCATTATTTGCAAATTCTGTAATAACTATGACACAGTGTGGGTTGACAGCAGTCTGTGTACATATATTCAACAAAAACAGGCAAAGGGAGGACATTTTGGACCCCAAAGCTGCAAGCATGTTATGAGTGTATGCACATATGCATGTTTTTCTTGCCTGGTTGTATTTTTTTAATATATTAAGTTTAAATGCATTCATCTAAAACCAGCCAACTTTACACTCACATAAGGTTTCAACCTGCATCACAGAAACACATTGTTTCATCAAAACTATAAAATTGCAAGCTCTATAGATATATCACTATATAGAGGTTGAAAGTTATCTTTTCAGATCCTTCTTTGAATACCCAAATGATCACGGATTTCAATTTCATTTTAAGACTGGAAACTACTGCATGAGCACCTATCTTTTACAAGGAATTTAGGAGCACAAACCATAAAAATTCATTGCCAAGTGAACAATTTTTACATTAATAGACATTAAAAAAATGGCCTTGGAACCCATCAGAATACTATTTTGTATTTTATTTTATTTGGATTTATAAAGTATTTGTATATTGACTGGTACTGTTTTTGAGAAAAGCAGTTTCATATGTTTGTTTTCACAGTTACTATATAAAACAAATATAGTATAAGTACAAATATAGTATAATATAATAAAGATATTTTGAGGAATTATTTGGAGAATATGGCTCATGCAACTGGAAGATAAAGTTGACAGTAATTTTTTACCATGTATAAGAAAACCATTTGAAAAGAAAAAGAAAAAAGCATTTGCACTTTTGAAAGGCTAAATTACTATCAAGATAATTTTGGCATACAAGTTCACACACACAGTAGTGCATGAACTTTTCAAACAGAACTACCTGTTATGCAGCACAACAAAGCCACTAGGCCCCAAAATAATCCTAAATATAAATGTGAAGACTACATAGTCGTAACTGTAGAATGAGAAGTGCAATTATATGCTTCACCACTCAGTACTACAACTCCTCAACCTCTTCCTTCATATTCAAATTGTGTTAATACGAACCAGTCTATTGTTTAACTAAAGACAGTCAGATAAAGTAGATTAATTTCTTGTGCATGTTATAAAAAAGGCTGGAACATACAAGCACATTTTCAGTGTATAGCACAGGGAAACTTTACATGCAGTCTGGGAGCACAATTATGTATGTTCTCCCTACCTTTCCAGTAGCAGTACTGATCACAAAAAAAAACCCCATTTCACCATAAATAAGAAAACAAAATTCCAAATTCTGGCCATTGACATTTCCAATACTTGTAATAATAATTAACTATGGGGTTGTGGTTTTTGGTTTTTTTGTTTTGTTTTGTGGGGGTTTTTTGTGTGTGGGGGGGGTTTTATCCCATCCCCCCCCTTTATTTTTGTTGTGGTACATTTGGATTTTTATTTTGAAGAACAGTAAGACACTTCATATACAGGTCTTACCGTGCTCAGCAACAAATTCAAAAAATAGCTCTCTGAAGACAGCTATTCCTTTACAATGATTTTTTTAACCCCAGAGACAACTCATAAATTATCAGTGTATTTAGATTCTGTAGTGATTGGTCCTGGGATATTTGAAGAAAGTATCAGCCATGTACAAAAAATAGTACAACATGTACAACTGAACAGAAGAGGATTCTAGAAAGCCCAACATCTCACTGGGAGCATGAAATGAAAACCTTTTGAAGGAGGAATGAGAAATGAGTCAAAACCATGTTTTACACATGGAGAAAGACCTCTAAAATCAATGACAAAGATCATGTTTGTGTTTGGGGAAGTGAAATAGCTCCCTCTTCTGTAGTATTTTATAACACAAACTACCTCTAAGAGGATTAAGATGTTCTGATCCTACGAAACCAGCACCAACTGACTTAAGCAAATACATCATCAGTGCATTCAAGCATTTACTATAAAAATTAAGGAGTGAAAAAAAATTAACAGTAGTTTAACTTCTTACCTAATGCTTTACATGATAATTGGCTAAAACTTGGTCCTGAAGGGTGTGCTGCTCAACAGCCTTTCATTCAAGTCTGCATACGTGTTTGAATTTTGTCTGCTTTCCAAAAAAGTTAACTGCAGCCTACTAAGCACCAGCATGTGTGTTTACTTAAGCTTCCTGTAAAAACATTCATATCATTCCAAGAGTGACTAAATGTTTTCCATCCTCATAGTTCGCATTCCAGCCTTCCCTGCCCCTCCAGTTCATTACATTAAAAATATCAGTCCCAAGTACCGAGGAAGAGAATTTCCTTTCTGGGTTTGAAATATCCAATGCCTTCTTGGATTCCCCCCCCCCCCGCATTTAGCTGTGTTAACTATCAGGGTTCAGCGATTCAGCATCACATAACTATTTATAAAATGTATGCTAAGATTTAAGATGATATAATTTTCTAATGTCACAAATAACTCTGAAAATATATTCACTAATACTTCCAAACACATAGCTCAGTTTGACATGCTTTTGTTTCAAATTTTATTCATAGTGTCAATCTTAAACTACTTAAATATGTGTTTTTCCTTGAAAGTAACTGTTATAATTGAGGACTATTTTTATTGTTGCAGACTGAAAATGGTTCTTATGAGCAAAAGCAGCATGGAGGATTTTTTTTTTTTAGTGATGCAATCAAAATACAAACTTTCAGCCCTCAAATCTAAAATTAAAACGTTTTTGTCAGTCATAATCTATTCTTCCAGTTTTAGTTTAGCAGGCACGTATACTCTTCAAATATATTTTGAGGCTGATAAAGAATTTTTTTTTTTGACAATTTTAGGTGGAGT
Source organism: Megaceryle torquata (assembly GCA_024611175.1). Taxonomy (NCBI): domain Eukaryota; kingdom Metazoa; phylum Chordata; class Aves; order Coraciiformes; family Cerylidae; genus Megaceryle; species Megaceryle torquata. The sequence continues at coordinate 55,282 of JANIJG010019062.1, forward strand.
GAAACCAAGAAATAACCACCTTTATTACAAAATTGATTAAGCCTATCATGACATATCCAAGTAGATTAAGAAGACCATTCATTTATCATTACTAGGTGAATAAGCAGCAAACACATTAAATTAGTGTGCATCTGGGCAAATCTATGAATGCTGTAGGTGATGAAAAGTATTTAGAGTATATCCATGAGGTTCTTTATAAGTGAGACATCCTTAGCTGCATTGATGTATACATTCCCTAAGATTCTTTGGTTATTTATCCTTCACTAGTAATATTCCACTGAACTTAACAATGAATCACTGAAAAGTAGGAAAATGATATTTTATACTAGTATAGTCTTCCTGACTTTTTTAAACTTGGAGAGGCTTTCACTGGCAGTAGGTTCCATTATAGCCTGGATAGTGTGGTTCGACAGGCTCAATTGCCTTGTCTAAAACTGCTATACTAAATCATGATCTGGCAAACGTAAGCACAATTCTCTACAGCACAGAGTTTGCATCCCTTAATTGACTTTGATGAAAAGGCTGCTCGAGTGCTAGAGCGCTGCTGCTGAACAATAATGTATACTTCATGCTCTAAGGAGATCTCTGGGCCTAAATCCTGCGCCGGTGAACGCTGCTCACTACCCCTGACTTCATCCTGAATGAATCAAATTTCCTTTCACTGGACTCTGCTGCCTGTTTTTACTTAATGAAGTGCTGGACACGCTAAAGGAACTGAACTGAATTACATCTCAGCTAGAGTTTGGAGCCCTTTATTGATGAAAATGTTAATTTCTTTTTGTGAAGATAAAGTGTCAGCCATAATGACAGCAAAGTAATGTGGGCTTTATTCATGAAAATCTTCCAAAGGGATTTTGTCTAACACTTAATTTCTCATTCACAGCTTATGCTGGCACCCTGCCACCTATACCTGAGGGCTCTCACGCAGAAGGACATACTGTGAGATAACCAATTACTGTGTATCAGTGGACTGGGTTGCAGCTTTGCTGTGAATAGCTTGAGCCTCTGGGAGGTGCAAGGGAACAGAAGTGACCATAGACTATCCCAAAGGACATTTCTGGCATTAGTGCCAGTGCTGAGCACCTGCTATCTTGATAAAAGGGGAAAAAAAAAAAAAGAAAAAAGGAAACAACAAAAACCAAGCAAAATCCAACAACAACAAAAAACAAAACACAAAAACCCCCTACTGAACAAAACACAAAACCAACCAAATGACATTGACAAAAAAACACAAACCAAACAAACAAAACCCAAACCCCCCAAAAAAACCAAAACCCCCCAAAAAAGTGTTTTCATGCTATCCTATCAAATTTGCAGATGGTTGTCAACAGATGTAGATGGCCTGAGGAAAACAGCTATTTTTATCACTAGTTTGTTTGATCTTATGCATATGTTATTATTTATTGACACTAAATAGCTGTTTTTGATGGTAAAAATAATTTTAAATGGAAATACTACTTAAACCATACCATTTTTAGTTAGAAAATAAACAATTTTTATCCCAATAGAGAAACAAGTAGCTCTGTAAGCTGCAGTACTAACAGCAGCCTGATTGCTAATGGATATGGTTACCTCCAATGGGAGAGGTACACAGAACATCTCTAATGAAGAACCTCCCAGTGTAAAGAAGGGTGAGCACATACCAAAATTCTGCAGTCCCTTATGGCAGTTGAAAAATCACTTCCCCTCTACCTAGCTGTCTGTTTTCATTAAATCTGTAGAAATGGGTTCTCTGAGACTTCTACATGCTGCAAGAAGCCATTTGCTCTAAAACTGTGGGGAAAGCATAGAGGGCCAGTATGACTTCCTAAGCCTTGGCTCTTAACAAAAAAAGTCTGAAAAACAAAGAAAGAAAAAACAGACTACATAGATAAAAGATTAAACAAACAGAGGCAAATCCCAAAGGATCAATATAATTACAGCAGCTATAGGAGCTACATAGAAGCATCCATCAGAAGCTTAAAACTAATTCTTTGTGTTAGCTCCACAGAATGCAATGGGGCTGCTTTTCCCAGCTCTCACCAGTGAAAGGAGGTGCCTACCTTGAAAAGCTGCATCAACTGAAGAACTTGAGTTTGTGGACAAGCTGATAAAGAAAGGTCTTCCCCGCCACACTAAACTGTCTCAATGTGCCTCTATCTCTAGGCTTATGACTTATCAGTGACCTTTCCTTTCTGCCCTTACCTCGGAATTACTTGTCTCAAAGTACCCAGCCCCCTGCCCACATCTCGGGCTTTTATCTATACACTCCTGGCAAAACCCATAGGCATTGCTGTGTCAGAAAACTGGGAAGAAGCAACAGGGGTAGACATAGTATAACAGGGACATCTTGCCAAAACAGCTTTTGATCATTTAGATGTTACAGTTGCATAACTGAAAGCTACAAGTGAATTACAATTACTGCTTTCAGTTATGCATGTAATTTCTTGAGTGAATGTCCTTTCACTGAGGCTGAAGTACAAATTGTGATGTCCTCAATGCATCAAAAAGACAATCTTAGTCACGACATGTCACTTTCAACAACTTTCTTCCTTCCTTTAAAACACATATTTCCTCTTACAATTCAGTTCGTTCTTTCGTTTTCATTGCAACGTTTTAGTCACTTGAAGACTGGTGCCTTCTCATTCCAACTTTGTAATTTTCTCTTTAAGCTAAACCAATCCAATTTATTCAGTCTGTCTTCCTTGGACATGTTTTGCCAATTTTGGATTGTGATCACAACTCTCCTGATTCTTCCCAGCTTGCTTCCCTCATTTTCAAGGAAGTAATGTTCAGAACAGAACCAAGGGCCTACTATGTCAGCTAAGGACATACACATCCATAGCTCAAAGAGCAAAAAGGATTACTTCAGGTCTTGCAAACTGTACTCTAGATCATAACTCAAATATGGTGCTTTCTCAAGGCTCTAATAATCCACATTCAACTTTTTCTGCCCCTTAATTACAAGACTTCTCAAGGAGAACTATTATTTAACAATTTCTCTAGTTAGGACTCAAGGAATCTCCTCCAAGCACAACACACTGTATTTTCCCTTGCTGAATTTGATCACCATATTTCTGCCAATTCTCTGCTTTAAAACAAACATACAAATTAATACTCTACACTCAGAGATATTAGCTGCCCTTTTTAGCTTTGTTGTCTGTAGATAAATAAATTTAGCTTCGATCTGAGCTTGTGAAAACATCAGAACTGGACCCAGCACAGATACTAGTGGATACCAACTACAATGCAACTCAAGAAAGGCTGCTCACAGATCTGAAGACTAAATTCATATGCAAACCCACCATAATGGAGCACCACTTTCATATACATCCCTGTCCTCCATAAACCTATTCCATGTTCCTGTCTCTTCCTCCCCACTCATTTTCCCATGGAGCTCCAGTGTAAAACATCTTGAGCACCTCACTCAACCTCCTCCTTCCACCAGCAGCATCAGTATACAAGATTCAAATATGAAAGGGGTAAAGGGAGCTGAATAGTTACCCTCTTCTCCAAGTCCAGCAAACCCTAGACAAGCATTCAGAAAATTATACATTTCAAACCAATTTGTCTGTCCAATCAATACTGGAACGTGTATCTTGGGGGCTACACGTGCATACAAGATACACATTATGGGTACCTATAAACAGCACATGAATAAGCATTAAAAAGGATTTACTGCAGAAAACTAATACAAATCAAGGCTGCATGGTAATATTAGATATCACAATTGCTACTCCTTGATCTAGAACATTGTGAACAGCTGCTACTGTATAACTTCAGTCTCTACAGTTCTTGCACTCCAGTTTACTCACTGCTGTAATGAGAATACCAGGATTTTCTTCATGAGGGAGAGGGAATGTTCTAGTTTGGTCTGAATTTACTGGGATCAAAGCCTGAAGTCTTTGTGTGCTGATGTACTGTGTTGCCCTTTCAAGAACCTATGTTTAGACAATTTCTACTAGATTACATTTGATCTCTGACTGCAAAATTTTTAAAAAATGTAATCCAAGAATCATTTTATCCCTACATAGCTGCAGGAATGTAAACTTATCTAGAGAAACAGATACTTCCTTCATTGAAACTGATATAAACCAGCCAGGATATAACTGAATTGGCAGAACTGTAGGTGCAGTAGCATTTAGATCAAAGACAGAGGGGAAAAGTCAGAAGTAACTGATACTAATAACCATTTACTTTGGATGAGCCACAGCCAGGCGAGAACCATGAGTGGCTTTGATTAGAATTTGTCTGTCAGTTTCACGTCCCACAAACTTCTCTCTGTTCCTCAACACTCAAACCAAAGTACACGATACAAACATCTTTGTAACACCAGTGATCCCAGAACTTAGCCTGCACTAGATAAGGATTTTTATTTATTTTTTTTTCTGAAGAGGAGATAACTGATGCAGGATAGGGGAAAAAAAAAAAACAAACAACAAACACCAACCTCAGTAATGTTTGAGCTTTGATTCCATGAACACTTCTGCTTACACACTACACTGAGAAATTCAGAAAAGCAGAACCACAGATACAACCTTCAGGAAAATGATTGAGAAATTAATTTGAAAGCAGAAGGAGTACTGACCTATGCAGCCTACCCGGTTAAAAGAACAGAGATGTCATCTGGCTGGTTGATGACAGAAACAAACCAGCACTTCAGATACGACAATGTTGTCCTTAGTACTATATAAACAAAACTTAGGACAGTAAGATGTGGAAAGGAAGGAAGTTTTTAAGGCCTGTCTTCCCATGGCATTCATACTTCCCCACTTTAGTTCTATTACAAAGAAATCTAAAGAAGCCCCTTGCTTAGTAGGTTGGCAAGCCATAGCTGTATTGCAAAGAAAGCAGACAGTATTTTTTTCCACCCATGCATCAAACTCCGTATAGAAACACTATGAATATCAGATTTATGGCTTAAGACACATAATGCTATCTGACCTTGGTGGTAGGCCGTAAGTCTATAGCTAAAACACAAGTCCTTGATGCCATCAGCTCAAATTTTTACTTTTTTTCAAAAATAATTTAAAAATTCACAGTATGCAACTAGCCAATATCTAACAGATTATTATTTTTCCTAAAGTTCTGGGATTTTGTTAATGCAAGCTTTTGAAGAAAAATGTTAACAGATTCAGAAAGACACAGAGGTATCCATAATTAACAAACTTCCAATCTGGTAACATCTTGCTCTCTAATATATGTAGATATTCAGGCTGCCAATGATAAGATAGCAGCCTTGAGCTCATTTAATACCCTAAAACATAATTTCAAGAAGTTTACTGGTACCCTAGATTGGTTAATTTCTCAGGGAATTTTTGATTTATTATTATTGTAAGGTAAATTCTTAAGTCTCAGATGTTGAGCAATTTCTCATAAAGTCATTCAATGCTACTTGCAAACTCAATCTTTTATACCTTTATTTCCAAGATGTGAACTCTTGGCTGACTTTTAACATTCCAGAGTTTTGATCCTTAAAATATTCTCAAATATAAATTCCTGAAATTAAATAACTTGGCATTATGGACCATAATTATGTTTTGTTTGCTGCTGGGGAGGGAAGGAAGAAGAGAGGATTCAAGTGTGTTTTCAGGTATCATCTAATCCTTGCTACCTGAGTATGCTCAAATCCCCTCCCAGCATGAACTAAAACTATTTCCACTAATTGGTTCCACTAATTCCTGTTTCCATCTTTTATGTAATTTCATTACCCATTGATTGTTTAATTGTTTATCTTTGTCTACTCTTGCTATCAAAGAAGCACCAAGTCAAACGTGATGCACTTAAGCTTAAAATTTAGGAAGTTGATCAAAATATGACTCAGTATTGTTCTCCTCCAGGTGACACACTCGAAACCCGATGACTGCAATAGGGTGTATATCATAAAACGGCTAACATGACAAATAAAATAACAAATCAGATTATTTTCTGAGCAAATATAATTAACACAGCACATGAATCTCGTTTAAATATTGGTTCCATGGTGCCATTGTGTCAGTGTCGATCTTCTTGACAGCATTTATATTAAGTATAATTTAACACCATACCCCCAACAACAAAAGCTTTTACAGACTTAAGCAGTTACTAGCTACTTCTGCTTCTATGAGTAAAAACCCCATTACAGCACAGAATTACAGATGAGCTAACTTGTGTCCTGAAAGCACTGCAGAGGAAATAGTGCTGTACATTAATGAAACACCAGCTTGGCTATAGTGCAACCTTTAGTAATGAATGGTGGAAGCCTACGCTCTGCCCTGTGTTTGCTTCCCACAGTTCTTCATAATTATCTCATTCTGATATAGATAAGCATTTAATTCAATCATCTCTCATCTGTTTTCTCCAGTTGGGAACAGTAAAACAGAGACATTTGTCTATCCTTCTCTCAGTGGAGGAAAAGAACCCCTCAGTGTATTGGAAATACTTCCATCAGCCTCTCTCTCTGGGCCACCTTCCCAAGCTTGCTCACAGACACTATATAATGAGGGGTTGACAGCATATACTCTGTAATATCTATCATAAGGAGATCACTGGGATTTAAAAAGCAGTTAACCTGCTTCCTCATTGCAAAATTAATTCAGTACAAGTAGCAACTCTACAATTCACCAGCAGCATTTATACATTATTACCTCCTTCATACTTTGTGATGTGAATTTTGTAATAAAAGAGCACCTGTAAGAAACTTTTACGCCACTCGGATTTATCCTAAAAAGCAAATATCCCAGTAAACTCAGATGAATACTGCAACCCAAGAAGGGCTCCGAGACACATGCAGTTACACAAAATTAATTTCATTCTATCACAGATGGAACAGGAAAAACGTAAAGTGGTAGCTCACTGAGCACCCACAAGTGTTTGTAGGTCTAGATGAACCATTTCTAAATTTATCAAATCTGGTATTTTTCATGATGAACGACCTCCATAAAAAACAACTCTGAACATACATACATATATACAATTGCAATTACCATATACTTAAATAGTCAGTTATAAAAGATATATATATGATACTGAAAGATATATGGTAATGAAAACTGAATTTTAAACTTTTTAACAATTAAACTTTCTCCCATATGATATCATAATTTGTAAGTTTCACTGAAATAATGATGCCCAATGTCAAACTTAATTGGGCAAAGAGATTTTTAGCTATAACTAAATGACACTGATGAATAAGAAACCAAGAATAATTATATTATCAGTAATTTCAGCTGATGAACATGTTGATCTTCTAACTTCTATATTTATTAAAATCTTTAAGCAAAACTAAGAGTCAAATTAGTGAACAATGCTGGTCTTAAATGATCTCTTGATATACTTTTTTTGGGCCAATGAGTATCAGGGATTGCCACACAGAGGTGTAGTTAAACAGTCATCATTTTTTCTGCCCTCTGTAGATTATTCAGTCACAGACAATCCTGTACCAGCTACTTCAGTCCTCCAAAATTTTCAAGTAAACCAGAAATTACCAGATAAGCAACTGCCACGACAAACTGAAGCATGCTAGAGGAAATACCAATCTTACCTTCACACACTGGGCAGCACTCCCCGGGGACTTTAACAGGATTTAGACAGCTCTGTCCGCAGGCTGTTGCAACGCAATGTGGATCTCCATTGATGCACTGGCAGAAAGTACAGTCATCCTCTCGCCAGCGGTCTCCGTGAGCTTGGATCTGACCATTGGCATAGCAGCCAGCAGGGTTATTTACTGGGTAAACCGGGTCTGAAATTAGAGGAATTGCAAGAGAACAAGAAGTTTTAATCTTCTATTTTACACCTAAACTTTACGTATGAGTAACTGCAATAGCCAAGTATGGCCACTATCAAACATTGAAAGAGTAACTGCAATAGCCAAGTATGGCCATTATCAAACATTGAAAGAACCACACTGTGGTATGCAGTGATAAGAGAGGCAACAACTTAGATATTTTAATATGGAAATTTATTGTCAAAAAAGTTAAGTCAACTTACACATAGCATTCACAAATTCAGTGTTCTATTTTTTAAACTATTTCAACCCAAGATTTGTATGTAAAAATTACAAGATTTAATCCTTTGATTTTATGATTTTGTTCTTCAAAACAAAATGGATCTTAAGAGCTAATATTTTTTTTTTCTTTTCTTTTTCTTTTTTTGTACCAACTTGAATTCTGAAGGTAACTGAAAACATCTCAATGAACCACTGGAATTACTCATGTCAGCACTGCACCAGTGTTTTATAGTATGACCAAAGATGAGACCTCTGGCACAGTTCCTAATGGAACAAGGAGGCTCCGTGAAGCTACATTTCATCACATTTTTGGAGATACACTAATTTTCGTGAACAGTTGATCTGTCTCAGTTTTCAATTTCATTTCAGTTGAGCTTTTTCCCCTTAAAAGCTACAAGACCCACCTACATGCCAGCAATTAAATTAAGACATGGGCATTTAAATAACAGAATTTTAGGGTAAGATTTATATAAGATAATTTAGGTAAGATTTCTCTTCAAGTTTAATGCAAATAAATAAAGCAACCCTACATGATAATTTATGACTTGAAAAAAACCCCCAGCTTTTACTCTTCAGAAATGCAGTAATGCTGATTTTAACAGTAAAATAAAAGCACTGTGTGGATGAAGGCAATTTATCATGACAGCTAATAAAAAGATCACTGTAAAAATTGAATGTGAGAATGTGCAGTAATTTGGTTAAGTTTTCAGAGCAAGCAATAAAACAAACTATATATTCAAGTAAATTCCATATATTAAAAATAATAAATAAATTAAAAGCAGACATCAGATAGACTTCAAACAAGAGAGTCATTTGTCCATAAGTCATGCCAAGTTTGAAGGACTTGGAAGAAATGACCTATGTAAAAAGAAAAAAAACCCAAACAAACAACAAAACAACTCAATGAAATATTTCTCTGAACTTTCATCACTCCCCTTTGGAAGGAAGGCAATGCATTTTAAGTGTAGATAAAAACAGAAGCAATACTGAGAGCTCTTAGAAGACACTGTATCACCTTATGACAGCATCCAAGTCTGAACATTCAGAGTGAAATGAGCACAACTTCTAGCTGGCATTCACTCCTACCCTGAATTTTAGTCATATTACCCATTTTAGCAAAATGAGTCAATATAGAAAAATGGTGTTTGGGAAAATAAGACATTTTAAAAATCACAATATATCCTAATCTCTTAACTTTGCACCTTTGAAGTTTTAGGATTACCTTGCATCTGTAATTAGCTATTTTGACTTAGCCAAAAATCAAATCATACACATAAAAGCAAAGTGAATTTTTATCATTTGGTGTGATTTTGACTGACACAGGCATACCATAAAAAGCACAGAAAAGCCATATAAGACTCCTGTTATTTGTAATAGTCTTCTATGCACGTCAAAGCACAAAGTTTCTGGTACCTTTAAAAGGTCAGTAGCATTTAAGAATATAAGCTGAGCCCAGCAAATTTAATTTTCTGATGCTAAAGTATCCTACAGGACTTTGAGAAAAAGCTAAGGCAAGAAGGGCTTGTGCCTGTACTACACAATGCACATCAAATTTACCATTTGCCATTTTAAAATTGTTGTAGAAAAGGTGGCATTATATTTATATCTTTATATTTCTTTGATCAGGAAAACATTAATAGGAAACGATTAATGATAGGAAACAAAAAAATCAGTCATGAAATAATAAAATGAGAACAGGTAGAAAAAAATGCCACCATCCAGATTTTGTTTTTTTAAATCTCTGAATAAGTTTTCAGTAGTTTGTAACAAAACAATCCTTGGGATCCTTCACTAGATCCTGTGCTGACTGAGAAGGTCCAACTCTTCTAGCTGCATCTTAGACTCATTTTTATCAGGTTCTTTACTTTTACAATTCTCTGATTAGAATGAGACAAATATTATGGATCTTTTGGCTTATTTACTCCTGAAAGGAACTACAAGAACACTGATACCATGCGAAGTGCTTGAATGTGACATTAATAATTAGATTCTTCTCCTCTTAAGAGGAGATTTGAGATTTCCAAGTTATTTTGCTTATTGAGAAGTCATTCCTGAATTAATATATTAACAGAGGGACCAGGAGTGCTTCACAAGCTGCCTAAGTCATTGCCATAACCTGACTCCCACTGGGGTGAAATGCAAGTGTAGAGTACCAGACCCATCACCCTCCCCTGGAATCTTGGTTGTTTTCTGCTAGAAGATGCATCACACATCTTCTAGTATACACAAAAAGGTCAAATGAAATTTCCCACAGAAGCCTTTTTAGGAGTACTGCAGACCTAACAAGCAGAGAAGGCAGCTGTCACAACTGCACAAAAGATTAAGAGACAAACAGTGAAGTCAGATTACTGCCCCATTTCTCTGCTATAACTGTAGAGAAAAGAGGGCGTATGCATTGGTCTAGCAGAAAAGAACAAGACTGTAAGAAGCAGGATGCAGAGCAATGGAGGGCCACCACTTCTTTGGAGGGTCCTGTCTAAATACGTGATGCAGAAATTAGGAACAGTTTATGTCCTTTGGAAAGAAGGTCTGTCCCAAAACTCCTGTACACTTGACCATGTCTGAAGAAGTTCTGATGCAGAAGGAAAAGGAAACTCGGAACACCTCTGTATAAAAAGGGTGGTGTGTCAATGTCAGAGAAGCACTGCAAAGAACAAAGACAACACATTTGGATACAACAAAAATGTAGAAATAAACTGAATTAAGGAGGAATCCGCAACCTTTAGAAGAACAAAGTAAAGCACTTATTTGCTCATTTGCATTGAAAAACCAAGCAGCAGAATTACTAATCCAACAGGATAACATATAAGCAAAAAAAGTACTGTACCTTCACACACTGGGCAGCACTCTCCTTCTGGCACATAGTACCTGTCGCAGTGTAGCTCACCACACTGGGCAGAGAAACAAATAGAGACTCCACCTTGGCATCGACAAAAACGACAAGCATCCATTCGAAACATGTCTCCATCATAATATTCCATGCTGTTGAATATGCAAGTTGGCTTCACTTCTGAAAGAAGGAAAAACAAAGAATGTTACAGACAGTGATAAATGGGAAACCATTCAACTTACGTTGCTGACAGAAACAGATGTAACAATTGACTTAACTTTTCTTCCATTTTTTAAACTCAAATACAATGAATTTTTTTTAAGTGCATACTGTAATTTATTGCATGTTTCAACAAATGAAGAAAATAAAATGCTATTAAAAATTACTTTCAGAGCTATTATTTACAACTAAACCCCTCAATTTTAAAAATTAATATACTGAAGGAAGGTTACTGTATTAGTATTTCATCATAGCTGTTAAATATTTCTCATTCTGGCTGAGCTAGAAGCTACTTCAAAATGAAGCAATAGGTTTTTCTGTTTTAAGATGACAGTTTCTTGATGTTTCTTAAATGTAATCTTCCTTTCTGCAGGACTTGGTACACAGGTGGATAAATTGCACTAACACTTTCCAGTGCCTAAGGATATGTTTAAAGAAAAACCCCAACAAACATATTTTGGACTACATTACCTCTTATGCAGAACTGAATACTTCTCAGTTCAAGCAACCTGGAGTTGTACTAATCAGCTCACATGTATACTCCCCACATAAATATTTATTACAATTGAGACTTTTTATGTGATTACTTCAGTGTTTCCAAAACACACAATGACTGTTTCTTGTATGCCTCCATCTACAGCAGAGCCTCAACATATAAGCAAATCCAAACTTTGTGGGAAACTAAAAGCCTCTGAAAATTCCCCGGTATTCTGGGAAGGACATTACCTATTTACTATGTTAACATAAAAAAATAAAGAGGGAAAAAAAAAACCAAATGGCTAACTAAACCAGCAGAATGGTTTGCAGATTTAACTACTTTTTAAAAAATTTATTTATTTTTAATGCCAAAGAGATTTCATTACAGGTTGTGAAGCAGATCCACACATCGTGAATACATCATAAGGTCTCCTTAGGACTTTTGACCTTGCAGTTATTCCCCCCTTCCTAACTTTCCTCCATCAGCTATTGCCAGCAGAGAGTATTCTGTTCAACAAGCCTAAATGACACACACAACACCATGCAGCTCCATGGCCCAGGGTTGAACAACTCAGGACACTGTAAACTAAATACTCCAAATTTACCTTCAACTATCATACACCACATTAGTCATTAGGAAGTCATGACTTCACAGTTTCAGCACTACATTACTCAAAGCCTCCTCCCTCTTCTTCACAGAACAAGATACCTGGAAACAGCTGCCTAAAGTAAACCAGTATCTAGTAGACAGATGTATTTTTTCAGAAGCTATGAATCTAGCAGTCTGAAAAAGCCAAAGGTTCTGCAAACAGAAAGCTATTTATTTCAGCAGTAAAATCAAAATTAAGACCATTACCAAACAGTAGATAAAACAATTAGCTTTCATTACATCTGAACATAGCAAAGGAAAGAAAGAGCAATTGCCTATAATGCTGATTTCTGTAGAATATATGGAAAAGAGTATTTAGATACTTGTATCATGCTTAGCCATACAAGGCTGAAAACTCTACCCACTTTATAATCAGGTGATTTTTCTTTTTTGCTTAGTGCTCAATCTCACATGGGAAATGAAACATATTTAAATGAAAATTTATCATTTGCAGATTCCTTTCCAACCATCCCAATCCTCTTACTTTTGGGTGTTAACTTTTCATCCGAGTTATTCTTAACAATGATACACATTTTCTTTAAAACTCTAAAGCATGTCAAAGACTGTGGTATTTCTTTCCATATATACTTATATTGAGGTCCAGCCTTGAGTCATTTAATATGATTGTAAAGCATTAGAGTTGAAACTTGGAAGTATCCCGAGCAATGCTTGATTTTTATATGCCTGGTCTGTCTTCAAGGTATAATATAGAAAGCAGCATTAAGAAAAGAAAAAAAAAAGAGAAGAAATACCACTGTGTCTGGGAAAACAACTATGACCTCATTAGAAAGTAATTCGCATCAACAAACACTTGAGAAATATTTCAAGCTTATGAAGCTCAAGCTGTTGGTTTAAAAACCTTCTGAAAAAGGAGAGAGTGCCAACACAACTCAAAAGGTCTTTAATCCATTTGCTTCTGACTTTACTGTTTTGATTGCAGCCTTACAGATTTTTACTGATTTTTTTGCTCCCTGCCCCAAACAGTAGATGTGAGTTCCTGCCTAGTTAGATGTAAAAATATCTCCCATTAATTACCATTCATTTTAAAAATGTCTAAAGATGACCTAGCAAGTAACTAAATACTGAAAGGAAACAGTATCTTTTATGGTGAAAACTACCTTAGAATTTCACTATACATGTATTTTTACCATCCAGATTTATGGTAGTGTATGCATTCATACTATTGACCTAAGTCTGTGCATCCAGCTATGACACAAGGATTACTTTTGTTAGAACCATATGTAAAACTGCAGTCTTGAGATTCAGTCAAGCCAAAACAAGCACTATACGAAAAACTTTACATACTCATAAAGTCTAATGAAAGAGCGAGCACCATGCTGTGGAATTGTAACGATGCATTTCTTCCACCACAATATGCTGGAAGATTCTCTCAGTTCTCTCTCTTTTTTTTTTTTTTTTCTTTTAAAGTGCTAATTTTTCTGCCTTACATACGGCAGCCACAAAAGAGTACATAATGCTAACATTAAATAAATGCATCTTTTCCTAAATAACAGCAATCATGATTTCATTATTGTGCCAATAAAAGAGAATACTACAGGTAGAATTCTTCAAGTACCAATGCTTTGATGCATGACAAAGTAATTTAAATTGACTGCACTCCACAGCACAAAGCACTTAAACATATCTGAAACCCCAAATTCCTTTTCTGATGCAGACTACCACAACAAACAGTGGGCACGAGAGACACACCCACGCTACGGAGTCACAAACATCAATTTATTGTCTGACAGCTAATACAGTAATACAAGATTGATCCAGACTAAGCACAGATGGACAACTGCCCACCTGTGAAAGCCACCAGGACAGAGCAAATGGCACCCAAAACAACACGGAGTTTATACTGGCTGTGGAAGGCCAGATGGTATCACATCTCTGCTCCTATATAAAGTTAAGCATGACTAAGAGACTGGACTTGATTTGTCATTAAAGTTCCTGCCACAGAGTTAAGAAAGAAATAGTTCTGGCACAAATTTAGCTCTACAGATCTCTCAGCAACAGTCCTTTTGTGATGGGAGCAAGACCCCTGAAGTCAGTGTTGCAGCAAACCACACACTCATGCTACACAGACACAAACCATAATTATTTCTCAAGACCTTTATCTCCAGTGTGAACTGCAAACAGACAATCTCTTTTATCAAATCAGTTGCCAAAGGTATCTCACCTTATACTTTTAATTCTAATGAAATACAGTTCTATTAGCTGAACTAAGCCAAAAAAAGCTTCTGTTATTGAGATTTCTGCAGTTTCCCAATACTTGTGGTTTTGTTTGATTAGTGTCATGGAAGAGCTCAGAAACACATGCAAGTTTAGCAGTCCATCTCCTTGCGAGGCAGCAATTCTGCAAACGGTTATGCCGAGCACAAGAGAGGCATCAGCTGTTTGTAGGCACGTTTGAGCATTTTCTTCTGCAGTATCAGAAATTCCAGCCCTCCTAAAGCAGAAGTGAGATTCAAGACTATTTTCAGTTGTTTATAAAGGATTAAAATTTTAATGAATCCAGCACTTCAGATGTTCTTTCAGTATACAGAAGTATTTGTACGAGACCATTGGAAGGAACTGGAGCATGTGCTACGAATTTTCAATTAAATGAAAGGAAACTGATAAACTTGAATCCTTTGTCCACATAAACAAAACATGGAAAAGCTTTCAATTTTTCAAAGCTGCGCTGACAGGGAGTTTAAAAAACAGAGAGAAGGATACATCTCATTGGAATTAGCCCATGATGTTGAAGGACAACATGCTGTATATGTTTTTGTTTCCTTGTGAATTTATAAAAACAAGCTAGGTAGAAAGCAAATATTTGGGTTCTTACTCCTCAGGTTGTACTGCTTTGTGCAGTGTATTCCCTATTAACACAACTGCCACAACTTTCAAATACTGTTCATATGTTCTGTCTGAAGAAAACAAAAACAAAACACAACAAGCAAACCTGAAACCCCACCCCACAACTACTAAATCTCTCTACCTTTTGGGTATCACATTATCTTCCTTTAATATTAATCTTCCTTTTACTATTTATCAAAGACTGTTATCTTTTGCTCCTCAGAAGCTGCCCTTTGCATCTTGTAAGTTTTAAGCAGGTGTCTATTTAAAGTCCACCACAAAATTCTGTGCTTTTGGATGTCCAGACAGAAATACGCAGTAATATTTAATTAGGATCAGGACTATATTCAGTTTTCTGCTCAGGGACAGAATTTCCTACCTTAGTCAAAATCACTGTTTTTTAAGAGCACACAGAAAATAAGTTTAATATAAATGAAATATAAGTTCTCTCAGTATTAGTGCAATAAATAACAGGAACTCTGTGGTAATTATCTGGTGTCTGTGGGGTGTTTCAGTTGGACTCCATTCTTCCTTCTTTAGTGAAGATTCCCTTTGCTGACCTAATATTCTCCATCCAATCCTTTCAGTACTCATTGATGCTCCCTTTAGAAACAGGTGATTCTTATTTCCCTTCAGATATAGTGCAAACGCCTTTATCCTTTTACACACCATGAGCTTAATAACAAAACTGAAATTGCTGTCAAGAGTTAAGTGTATCAACAGGTGACAAGAAGTGTGATTAAAGAGGGATTTTATCTCTCCTCCAATGCAGTACACTCTACAGAGAAGCAAGCATGAAGAAAGCCAGGAGGCACAGAGAAAAGAAATGCCTCATTTATGTCAGTGGTACCTTCTCAAATGGGGAAAAAAAATTGCAGAAGCCATTATAAAACAACTTATGTGTCACATCAAGTGAATGAGCTTTATGATTTAGGTGTTCACTTTCATACAGCCATGTGATCATCAGTACAGCCTGAAATAGAAGTATAGAAAGGGTTGGTCTTAAGTCTCAACTGAAGTTATCATAATTTCTTCCCCTGGGATCAACACTAGTTGTTTTTTTTTTGTTTGTTTGTTTTCCATACATGCATCAGGTAGTCCCATTTTCAATAGGCTGTAACAAAAGCCCACACCTCACCTCTGTGGGAAACAGACATGAAGTGGGGCTCCAGAGTGACTCCTGGCAAGGCTGGACTTTCAAATCACAGCTTGTGGCTCTGGCAGAAAGCAGCCTGGTCCCCTCGACCATGGACCACCCGGACACATTAATGGGGACCACTCACACATCCAATTGACCATCTTCCATAAAGCAACCAGAGACCCTTTTAAAGTAGCAGCTGTATTCAAGTAAACTTACTGAGAAGTGAAAGCCCTGACCTACAGAGGAAGCAGCTGCAGGACGCTTAGTAATTGCTCTCAAATTTTTAAGGCAGAGCTCAGAGTCAGTATAAGCTTCAGTGCAACTTACATTCAAGAGACCCATGCATCAATAACTAATTAGATAACTGGCAAGTTTAGATACTCTCATTTCCAAACACTTCTAACACCTGCTGCATGTGCAGCTTTCAATCTCTTTAGATTCACTTGTTGATGCTTGTAATTTAATGCTGTATCATTTATTTTTCCTTCCAGGTTCTCCCATGAGAAAAGGCTGCACACGAGGGTTAGTAAACAAAAGTCCTACGGAGTAATATACTTTGGGCAGATCAGAAGAAACGATCAATTAACTTCTGCAAAATGCTGGATTTTGGGAAGGGTTGCATCTTGGGAATCTCTTGTTCAAATTCCCCTAAATTTATGTAATATACTATCTCTCATTCTCTAGATGGAAAGCAGATTTCAGATAACTTCAAGTAGGGAAACTTCAAGGCAACTGGAATAGCCCACTTTTAAATAAATCACATTCACTCTCACATTCACTGAAATGCACATTCTGTTACAATGCACTGAAACAACACAACAAGCAAAACCTCATTTTCAGTTCCATATATTAAAAATACTTCCTAGAAATTTCCCATGTTGCCTCCTTCTCTTTGTATCTACTTCACACTTCTCAGGAATGAGCACACTTGACTATGGATGTATCTCTTCCCTAAAAACTTTACTACTGAACACCCCTACACTATCATAAAATGGTTTGGAAGGGACCTTAAGGATCATCTAAGTGCCAGCTCCCCCTGCCACACCCATTAGACCAGGCTGCTCAAAGCCCCATTCAATCTGGTATTGAACATACCATTGTTGGGGCACCTACAACATCCATGGGCAACCCGTTCCATTGTTTCACCATTCTTACCTCTGATTCCCATGTATAACCAACAGTAATGTATATAGCTGTTATCAGCTATACGTTTAATTATATTATGTCAGACACTGATTTATATTTAGCAATTCATGATTCTGTCTCCTTCAGGCTAAAATTCTGTTACATGTACAGCCAGGGTTTAGCTCTGTGGGTCATAAAGAAATTAAGAGAAACAGCCAGCCAGACACCTTCTAAGCAAAGATGACTGAGAAAATCATATCACTATTGCATTGTAAATCATTGTTTACCAACAGTTCTAGAGAGTTGCAAGGTTACTGTGGTAGTAAATAGTTCTTTCTCAATCTGTCAACCAGTCACAAGCAGGGTCTCCCAAGGATCAATGTTGGGCCCAATGCTGTTTAATACCTTTATAAGTGATTTGGATGTTGGGATCAAGAGCACCCTGATGAAGTTTGCAGATGACACCAAAATGAGTGGCGAAGTTGACACTCCAGAAGGGACAGCCACCCTCCAGGACAAACTGGACAGGCTGGAGGAGAGGGCTAGCAGGAACCTTATAAAGTGCAATGGAGACAAGTGTAAGGTCTTGCACCTGGGAATACAGAACCCAGGAATGCAGCTCAGACTGGGATCCACCTGGCTGGAGAGCAGCCCTGTGGAAAGGGAACTGCGGGACTTGGTGGACAACAAGCTCAACGTAAGTGAACAGTATGCTGCAGCAGCAAAGAAAGCCAACAGAATACTGGGTTACGATAACAAGGGCATCACCAGCAGAGATGAGAGTCACTATCCCACTCTACTCAGCACTAGTCAGACCACACCTAGAGTACTACATTCAGTTTTGGTCCCCGCTATAGAAAAAAGTTGCAGACAGGCTGGAAAGGGGCCAGAGAAGGGCCATGAGGATGATCAAAGGACTGGAAGATTTGCCATATGAAGAAAGACTAAGAAAAATGGGTTTGTTCAGCCTTGAGAAGACTTAGGTGAGAACTTATTGCCATACACCAGTACATAAAAACTGGCTACCAATAAGATGGAGACTCCCTTTTTATAAGGAGTCACGGGGAAAGGCAAGGGGTAATGGGCACGTTACTCCTGAGGAGATTCCCACTGGACTCCAGAAGAAAATTTTTCACCATGAGAACAATTAGACAGTGGCATGATCTCCCAAGGGAAGTGATGGATTCCCCTATACTGGACAGTTTTAAGACTCAGCTTGACAGGCTGCTGGGCCATCACATTTAACCTATATATTTATTTTTTTTTACCTTGAAAGGTTGGATTATATGATTCTTGAGGTCCCTTCCAACCTGGTATTCTATGATTCTGTGATTAATTTCCAAGTTAAAGACCTTTCTTCTGACAAAGAAAAAGGAGCAAGAAACAATGAGTTGTGGCCATCATTGTTGTCCAAGCTATCATTTTGACATCCAAAGACCAGGCAGGGCATGTTCTGGGAGGTCCCAAATACTCATACTAGATAAATCATGACAGAGGAACTTCTTTACATCAAAGGAGAATTTTGGCTTCATTCCTACCACCATTTAAACAATTCAGAATTATTTTATTTACAAAGATGTCTTCCTTCAAAATGAAGGAATTAATACAAGCCTTAAATAGACCTTTTTAATTGATTGACTTTTGGGACAAAAACCACTTTCTAATGACAGTAATACCTGTGCATTAACTGTAATGATGAATTCTTTTAATCACCACAGTGTTTTAAAAAGCACAAATTTACGCCTCCAGTTAGTGTAACAGTTTAACATAAAATACTCTGATATCTTCATGTATTCATGATGATTAAAGCATCACACAGAACTATTAGGAGCATGAGCTCTCTGTAATATATTTTGTATTCTTGTCACCAATGAAACGGTCGTTCCCAGCACTTTCTAAATTGTTTCCTCAATAAAAAAATCCAAATAGAAGCTCAACCTATACAGATACTGAACAGCCGCAGACAGTAGGTACTTAACAACAAGCTCCAATTAAATCAAAATATCAGTATTTCCAAGCAGGAATAAACGTTATTTTGGTGATAATGTCTATATAGTTACATAACAAATTATAAGAAATACAAGATTAGACATGATGGAAAGCATAAGGACACAGTATGAATCCAAACCATGAAAACAAAGAATAGTATATTGACTTAATGCTGCATTTATAATCAAACAGGAACAACAAAAACTCCAGGACCTGCAAAGAGTAATTACTGTGGAAGTTTCTCTCATGACAGATTAATGGGCTTTTCTACAATGGATTAATCAAAAGCTTGTTTGAGACAATGTGTATTGGTAACAAAGATAACCACACAAAATCTATAGATACATCATAGAGCTTCTGAATCAGTTTTTAAATTAAATTCACATTTGTAAAAGAATTACTTATCTGTCCCAAAAATGCTGACAAAGAAAGATAGCATACTTCAGGGTCTCTAGCTGACACATATTTTTCTGCCCTTACTCATTAAATATCCCCTCAGCAGTTGCCAGTGCTTTTATGTAACAAGAGCAGACCTCTTTCCTATGCAGTAACAGCAGCCTCCCCACACTCTCTCTAAACATGCAACGCTGCATCTATCATATTAACACATACTTGCAATAATTTTAGCTACCTTACAATACACAAAATGGATTTTCTGAAGTCTACATACACTTAATCCCAATGGAGACAATCATTTTAAGGTTACTCAGATGATCATTGTTATTCCTCACTGATTTTTTTAATCCCCTCTGATAGCAATATTTAATTTTAACATTAAATAGATGTTTTAACAACAGGAAAGCTATACTAATGTGACTGTGCACATTTCCTTTTTATTCCATCCTCTTGCCTGTTTTCAGAAGTTTTCAAACTCAGAAATAACTAGCTGAACTCACTGGTAACACTGATTACACAAACCTCCCCACTTACCATGTATAAACCCATTAACTTGCATTTGATTAAAACACACTCTTTAAAAAAGGCATCTAATCCTAATTGGAAAGGATGAAGATAAGGAATTCAGCATCTTCCTGCCAGTTTGTGCCAACAGCTAACCACCCTCAATGCTGAGAACAGCATGTCCTAGATCTTACAGATTTGGCTTGTTACTTTGATGGCAATTTTCTTTTAATGAAGTGAAAAAAATATTTAGGTCTATCACTGTAAGATCTTTTCTCCATCTGTCACTGATATCTACTGTATCTCTTCTGCACTTGTTAGTATTTCAAGACCCTTTTAAAAACCAGAACTGGATATTATATTTAGCTATCAGTCTCACGAACAACATTCCCCCCTCCACTTTATTTTAAACTGACAGAAGTAATGATAAGGATTCTATCTATCAGCTTTATCTAGTAAGGTCTTGTCAGAATTAGTTTTCTAGGAATTTAGAGGTTTTACAGGTGTAGCTTGAAATACTGTCCCTGACATAAGAACCACCGAACCAATCTAAAATGCCCTTGAAAGAAACCAAATTATAAAGTAATGCAGATAAAGTTTCTATGACTACTCTGTCCTCTTTACTAATGATCTGTGACACAATCCAAATGTTCCATACAAAACTCCTTGTGAGTAGTTTCAGAGTTGCTCCCAGCTAATTGATAGAAATATTTATCTTCTTCAGGCTTAGAACTATTTTATCTTTCTAAAATGAAGCATCGTTAATAGTTGCACCCAGAAGTTTGTCACATAAATATACCTAAAGCATTTTAAAGTCACATCACACAGCATTATTTTTAAAAACTTGACTGTAGCATTAAGTAGCACAAAAAAAAAAAAAAAAAAAAAAAGAGAAAAATAAAGAAAGAAACGTGAAAACATTAAAATGAGTACATCCCTGGTAAGCTTCATAATTTTATCT
>JANIJG010019062.1:76392-104000 GCA_024611175.1 Megaceryle torquata
AAAAAAAAAATACAAAAACAATTTAAAAGTCACATCACACAAAATTTTTTTAAAAAATTTCACGGTAGAATAAAGAAACAAAAAAAAAAAAAAAAAAAAAAAAGAGAGAGAGAGAGAGAGAAACGTGACAACATAGAAATGACAGTTTCCCACTTAAGTATCTTCATCTGAACTTCTAGTTCCTTCTTACTGAATGAACCTTAAGAAAATGATTTCTCTTAGATCTTGACAACACGGTAAAAATAACCAAATGCCCATCATTTCCCACAAACAGATAAAATCCTCCTCTCCTGGTACAAGAGGTAGCTGCACATACCATTGACACATTCAAAGACATCACAGCACTTGCCAGGTGTTCCATCTCCACGCGAGACTATCTGGGGAACGGAGCCTGCCTCGCACATGGGGAAACCACATAACCCAGAGAGACACTCGCATCTGAAACCAAAGAACAGTAAGGAAAACCCCATAAATAAATGAAGCCATGTATAAAGGCAAAGAATAAGCAAGAGGAAAATGGAAAGCTATAGCAAAAGTTCTAGTATTAGCATATTCGTATCTTAAAATCACCTTTTATTAACCAAACAACCAGGACAGCTTATTACCCTAAAAGAGTTTTTTCAACCATTTGAACTCAGTTTTCTGGTCAAGCAGTCAAGAAGGTGGTACCATGCAACACCAAGACTTCTGTAGAGTTGTATGTAGAAGCATAGAAAACTGCAGGTCCAGATTGTTTGAGAATAATTATATTCTCTGGACTTGCAAAATTAGTATACTCCTTCACTTCTCTCTGAAAATTCAAAGTTGGTGAAACACTAATAGCAGGAACTGCACCCACTCATCAGAAGAGTGTTCTCTCAGGAAAACATATTATATATCCTGTTTTATATAGGAAATAATTAAAGAGAAAGGAAGACCATGCATAATCATTAAATCTAAGACAAATTAAAATAATTCCAATTTCTCCTTTGGTTTTTGATAGTCCTGCCCTCAGTTACTGGAGGGGCAATCAACTACATGAAATGTCAAATAAAGTGAGAGGCTAGATTTATTAAATACTGTGCTTAGTTTTAGAGATCAATTAATTCTAAAAATAGTATTATCTCTATGTAAGTTTTTTTTTATTTGCTAATTTAAGAAAACAGGCTAAAGAACTGGAAGGCTTAAAATGTAGATAAACAGCAGTCACATTTGTTTCCAGATTCTTCGCTCTATGATTAACATAACAGTTTAAAAGTCAAAACACTAAAGATTTTTGATAAGTTTACATTTAACAAAGTTCTTGTGCTAAACAATGGGCACATTACAGGGATAAGCATCAGTGAGTCAATATAAGTCAAGACAATAATGAACGAAGAAAAACATGTAATTATCACAGCTGAGAAACTTAATGGAATAGCACTTAAATTTTTGAACTGCAAATCGGAGAGGTTTTTTTGTACAAAAAACCTGTAGATTAATTTAGCATACAAATATACAAAGATTTCAAAAGGAAAACACCTCAGCATAAGATACTGTAATTATGTTAAAGAAATGAAAATAAGAAATCTACTTGTTAATAACCATTAAATACTTTAAGCATTCCAAGGCAATCACCACATTAAACCACTCATTAACACAAAGCATCATCAGCACTTAATGTGCTTGCTTATTCTTTATGATTAAAAAGCAAGAAGTTTGGTTTTCCTCTACCATGAATGTTGTCTTAATTGCTCAACAGCCATTTTGTCTCAGACCACTTTTTAACAAATGAAGAAGAGCCACCTCTCAGACAGGGCTTTAATATCTCTCACTTTAATCTCATCAGTGTTAGATAACATTGCTATATTCTTCACCGTAAGGTATTACTCAAAAGGAAGCTTGTAAGAACTACAAGCAAAGTCAAGGAATCTCACAGAAGCTTTATTAATGCTGTCTGAAAAGGATTCTTAAAATATTGCATTATAGCAGCATGTTACTATAAAGGGGTAAATGAGTCCTTGAAAAAAAATATTAACTATGTCATATTTCACACATAACATTAAATATCAAGATAAAGTGGAGCAATTTAAGTCTATGTGCACATATACACTAAAGTATAGCGACAGTTGTAAAACACGCTTTTCAAGGATTTTTTCCTATATAATATTGTGTGTACCATGACAGTAAAGGATAACCAACTAAAGAAAGAGTACAGAAACCAAAGTTTTGTTTATCATACTTCTGCTTTTGACATTTTCTTCTTAACTTATTTGTAAATACAAAAAAAACCCCAACAACAAAAAAGGGGGCATGTAATTATTTTATTCACTGTATGCCCTTTGCCTTCAGAAATGTAGAAGGAAGAAAGTATTATGGCTTCTACTACATGCGATCAAAAAACCCAAAGGGTTTTTGAGAGCTGCTTCCCTTTAAGATGACTCTTGTAGGTAATCTTACAGGATTCTGTACTAATATCTCACCTTTTGTTGTCACAATAAAAGGAAGATATTTATTTGGTGTGGGGTGGGAAGAAAAAGAAAAAAGAAAACCTCGAGAAATCAGTGACAAAGAATCTTTTAAAACATATATAATGAAAAAGAGTACAGACACAATCTGAAAGAGGTATTAAAAGCCCAGATAAAAATACTAGGTTTCACTTCAACCACCTATATTCAAGATAGAGATAGCCTCTGGGAAAACAGATATATGAAACTTCCTGAAAATTCATATCTTTCACAGAGAAAATGGCATATGTGATGGAAATACATTTGTGGAGCTTGATTTTCCAAGTCTCATGAACTGGAATTACCACTGTTGGTTTCACTGTCTTCACTATAAGCTTTTTAAGTCAGGTGTTTTAAAGACTGGTGGGATCCAATGTTCCTTTCTATAGAAAAGACTTCCCTTCCACATAATCAAAGCTTTTTATTCTCATTCACAGTGTAAGCAAACAAAACCCCACCGTCCAAAAAATTTTATAAACTGACTTCCCACTTGGTTAAAAAATAATCCACACAGAGGAGAATGCCAAAGCAGCAAATGGTCTCAGATAGTCTTTTAAATAGACTGCATTCTTTTCAGCCAGCTTTGCTAGGAAAACCTTTGACCATCATCCAGGCTATTAGTATGGAAAACATTGTTTTGGAGACAGAAGTCTTTCAGGAAGAAACCCAAGGAATTCTGGTAGCCAAGCATGGCTGTCACGCTGCCAAAACAATAACATCTGGAAATTTGGAATAAATGATTTTGTTCTCACTAAGAAAATTAAATGAGCTTTACAGTGCTAGATTTTTCTGAAACATCTTTAGTAGCAGAGGAACAGATGGAAGAGAAGGTGTAGCTCAGCTCTGTGCTCTATTACAGGCCTGAACTGCAGGGTGTATGTATCTTTCTTATCCTTGATATTGAGCATCAGGTTTGAAGAAGTTTATCAGGCCAGATTGTGATAAGCCTGTTAATAGTGGCCATGCTTGCCCTTGAAGTAACTTCTATAAAATTTAGATGCTCAGACTGCTTATCAGCAAGGCAAAATATCGCTTCTGAGCTGCTCCATCTGTAACTTGCCTAAGGAAAACAAACACAGCAGAAGTTACTACAAGGAAACCTTCCCAGAGAGAAGACAACTCCATGTGTTGCCTTCTCTCTTTACACATCCTGCAATGACATCACTGCAACATCAAACAGCATAGTGGCATCCAAAAGCTTCATGATTAAAGAGAGGTCAGTACTTGAGATACTGAGCAGTTGGCACTCAGTATGACCCTCACACACCTTATTAGCAAAGGCTCTAAAGAAACACATCTCTTGGGATGTTACACCATCACAGCACTCAAATCAAGAACAACATGTCCTTTTGACACTGTAGGAGTACAATGTGCCCTAGCAAGATGGCGCAGAAAGAACAAAAAGGATGATGAGATTCATGCAAGAGACTTCATGGAGTGCAGCCTGAAAAGGTGGTGGGATGGCCTGGAAGGAATCAAGAATCCCAAGAAACAAGTCAGCTGTACTGAAATTTTGAAAGTACAGAATCAACCTGTCTAACAAATGGAATTGTCTCCAGTTCTTCAGGTTAAAAAAGGGGAAAAAAACCCCCAATGTAATAACAGTAATTCTAAAAATGCCAACAACTGAGCAAGGGAAACTTCAGTATATAAAGATTTTTCCTTATGTCACCAGAAGTGAAAGCAGAAAAAGAAGGAAAAAGAAAAAATAATCAAACTAAGTACTTGTAAATTACATTTTTTATTTAAAATCTAATTATCTTGGTTCATTTACTTCTGTTATTAAACAGATGAAAAGAGAGAAGGGCTTAGATAGCCTCAGAAAAGCTGTTTTAATGGTAAGATCAAAAGAGTTCTCCAGGCACAAGGCATAGTGGCTATGAAAGTTAAAATGGGCACCCTGGAAAAAAGATTTAGTACCAGTGAGTGGAAGGCTGGGGTGGGAGTGCAGTGAGGAGAGGTATATTTTATTTTTGTTTTTATTTTCAGTCTAAAACACTGAGACTGGAGAAAAGCATTCCTGGACCACACATCACATTCCTGTAGAGATGTTATTACTGTCTTTTTTTCCCTTGCAAAAATCTAATACGATTTGCATTAGCGTTACTAGCACTTATGTTACCTAAATGTAGTAAACTCCCACTGATCTGTTAATAATATGAACACATAAGGATATTAGGAATTTTCAGAAGAGAACTCCCAGCATTATCAAAGTTTGATGAACTAGTGTCAAGGAAAAAAGGTTAAATATAAGACCCTCCCTATCATCAAGCATAGGGTAGCACAGCAAGCTCATTAAATCAGCAAAGGATCATGTCCATGTTACTTACACTTGAAGCCACAATGTCAGTTAAGTAGGCAATATGAGGAGTTATAAACAGGTCAAGCTGCATTTTAAGGAATCAACCAAATGCTTGTCTTAGAAAATATAAACTCTAGTCCTACACAGAAAGTGACACTGAATGCAAAGACAAAGCCATTGGCACACCTCTAAGAAGTGCAGCTAGAATTTTCCTCGAATCTTCAGACATGTAGACTGAAGAGTTTTTATTCACAAGTTCAGAGTCACTGTTTTATGCATTTTACATTTCCAGTTTTAGGAATGATTAAGCAAGTCAGTAATGAAAGTATTTCTTTTTCCTGGAAAGCATTTAGTATTTTAAGTTGGAGATCAATAATAAACATGTAGAAAGAGATGGTAGAACTGTGGAAGCTGCATAAAACACTTATTATTAAACCATTTCCAAATGCTCAGAAGTTTTTCATCACTGAACTGCTCTATACACTGACTCAGATGGAAGTTCTTCCTATGTCAGTTCTCTAGGGGGTTTACTTACGAGAAATCAAAGCTAGTGTGCTCCCAAGTAAGAATTCTTTTCTAGAGTTTTGTATATTGTTAGAAACAGATACCCGGTATTATAGTGTATTTTTTCCAAGAATATAGTAATCTTTATACACAAGGGACATTTAAATAGTACAACAGACAACTATCTAGCTTTCAATTAAAGATACTGTGAAAGGGAATGGGGTTTTATTTTGTGCATCTTTTGTGTATTATTAGTGTTAGGAAATAGCAAACAGATACTAAGCAAGGAAAAAACCAACATAAAATCAGCATTCATATCAAGTAGATTATAATTTTTCCAAGGCTTATTAAAATCCAAAGAATTCATCTGACTAAGACTTGATTTGATCTTTTCAGTAATCTTAAAACAACTGGTCTGTCTACCAGATGGATGAGACAGGGAAAGAGGACAAAAGTCACAACATGGAACCAGTAGGCATACAACCACTGGTCAAGTGCAATGATTTTTTTCAAGTACACTGATATATGCATACACCTTTTTGAACTCATCAGTATATGAAATAAAATAAAATATAAACCAGTCGAACCCTGCATTTTCTCACATTTTGCCATAGAAATGTTTTCCCCTGTTGAAGATTTCCTCTTTTTTTACCACTGTGTACCTCGGTTACTCTTTCCTTCGGTGTATCTGCTTCACCCTTCATATTATAACAAACATTTCAAAACCAAAGATAAGATATTAGTTGAGACAGTATACAAATACTAGTTTTCTGGTATTATAAGAATATTTTTTCTTATTTCATTACTTTTTAATAGGGAATTATAAATCTCTGATACTCTTAGAAATAAGAGATATTTTCTAAGGATTTCAGGTCAAATATCACATAAAAGTAATAGTTTCATAATCCATTCACTAACTTCAATATTCCTGTACCTGCAAATTTTCTTACTCTTGAATGACAAATCTCCCTCAAAATAAGCCATAGGGAAGGCTTTCCCATAAACAAAAAAATCAAAACCAAAACCAAACAAAAATACAACCTGAAAAACGAAAAAAAACCCCCAAACAAACAACAAAAAATAACCAAATGAAAACAACAAAAAAAACCCCACACAAAACAAAAACTAACAAAAACCCAACAACCAAACAGTCCAGTACCTTCAATTCCACTTGTAAAATAATTTCAGAAGAAAAAAAGGAAGCAGCAACTTGTGCCTGCTGAAATCCCATACTATGTTTCCTGCTATTTTCTAGAAGAAACACAACTTCAAACTTTTTTCATATAACCTAATGTTAATAGTATCATCTGCTCCAAGTACTGTAGGAAACTGCTGAGAAATTCTTATGTCTATTTCCCTTATAAAATACAAACATCCAAGTGATAATTCTATTGCTTTATTATGTATATGGGTCTCCATAGGCATATACACAGTTGTGAGTTTGAAGACAAATGGCAAAGACATTACTGATCTCTGTGATACAAACAGAAATCTGCCTGTTCAAGTCAGAAATTATTCTGAACTAAGTCACCTATTCAATTTCCAAACAAGTTAATAGCTGATTAAGTAGATGAAATGGAACAAAATAGAGTGAGAATTCTCGGTGGAAGGAAGGAGAGTAATACTGAATGTGATCCAGGTGTAGACTAATTATCTGACAAACAAAACCAAAAGCTTTTAAGAGAAAAATATGCCTTATTATAAATTGAAAGAGTTCAAATAACAAGAACGCAAACAAAACCAAATTCTGTAGACATTACAGTTTTATTCTACTTCCAAGCATAAAAAACCCTCAAAGTAGATAAAATTGATAATTACTTTGAGTTAAAATTTCTTCTTAATATATTTACTCCTTCACTGTTACACTTAACACAGCACATGGTCAGATTGAAGTACTACATATACTTTTCCATAAAAACTCTTACATTAGAAAAATGAAGCTGCTTGTATAAGTATGATCAATAGTTCTTCTCCCCTTGCAAAAGCTGATCTTATAAGGATCTTTGCTTACATCTTGTATATTTACAACATTTTACAGCTTTTTCTGCAGAAGATTCACATGCTATTTATTCTAAAAATGTTCTCCTGTTTCCTCTGTTAGAGGTCTCCAACACTTGTAAGTCAGCCATAAGACTCCTGTGCTTCGAGAGCTTCTGTTCAAGTTTTATTGTGATGGCTTTGGAAAAAAAAAAAACACAAAAAAACCCCACCCAAACTTATAATCTTTTTCTCATTTGTGGACTTTAAGAAAATATGGTTGCTTGCCAGAACAACCCACATTGTGAGCCTGGATGCCAAGACAGCAATAACTATCATCACCCTGAGACCATCTAGGAATTGCTGAGGCAGCTGCAGTAACATAGGAAGAAGGGAACTGCTTGAATTTTTAATTAATTACAACTCCTGGAAGACCAACATAGAGAAGATGGACATGGAGCATGGGTCACCTATAAAGG
Source organism: Megaceryle torquata (assembly GCA_024611175.1). Classification (NCBI taxonomy): domain Eukaryota; kingdom Metazoa; phylum Chordata; class Aves; order Coraciiformes; family Cerylidae; genus Megaceryle; species Megaceryle torquata. The sequence goes on from JANIJG010019062.1 coordinate 84,120, forward strand.
CCACACGTGCCTTTCTATCCTTGCTCTCTGTGGATATTCAGTACAGTGCAGTCTGTAAACAAACTGAACATCATTTTCTCACTTAGCAGACCTGAATGAAGAAAAACATTTTTCCTGTTTTGCCCTTTCCTAAGTTTTTGAGGCTTTCTTTATAGAGACTATAATACAGGAAAATGCCTACAGACCTATTTCCAGCTATCGTGAAACTTCTCAAAATTGCAGTGTTCTATGTAGCCTTTTCATCAACTGTTAAAACAAACAAACAAACAAAAAAACCCCACAACAACCCACCCTATTGCAAGCCTGAGCTTGATGTGGGATAAGTTCAACTGACATCAATGTAGAGCTTTTCTTCCATACAAAACCTGCCTCTCCATTAAGGAACACTCTCCAACTCAACAAGTTAGAACACCATGATACTGAATGGTCAGATGGAACAACTGACAACAACTGACTGAGATGGTCAAGAGGAACAACCTGAGCAAGTTGGCTATGAGAGCTAGAAAAATAAATTTCTATGACTAATTCATATAATAAACATTTTCAGATGTTTTATTATAAATGATAAACCTATAATCCCACTCCTCCATGCTAACAGAGCCAATTGAGAGTTTCCATTTGCAACATCATCCAGCTATCTTTAACTAAGGGATAATGAAATGGTCTGATTCAAAGAGTCTTCATTTGCTCATCCCTCAAGTCCAAGCCTTTTGGGATCCAATCTTGCAAGACTGGATCTGTAAAAACCTCTTCTTCGCTTTTCTGACATACGAAATAGTCATCAGGACTTGTATTCCTCTTTCATTGAGATTTATTAAGCAGTTCACTGCTCTTAAAGTTTCTGTTTCTCTGGAACACATCTGCTTCTGATTTGGTTCATACATATTTGTTTTTTCCCCCTCCTTCTCCCACCACATCGAGAGTACCTTTTTAAAGCTAAGACTCAGATAAAAAAATAAATGACTGGAGATTTTGATGGATAAACAAAGTTTTAATTATTTCTGAGCTTCTTCTAATATAGAACATATTCAAGCTTATGGTGTGAGGTTTTTAATAAGCATGTGAAGCAAACTTATTACTGGAATTTAGTGAATATACTCCTTGATGCTTCTCTCCTCTCTGAAGGATATCATTATATTTTATATTATCAGCAGGATATTCAAGCCAGCAGTGCATGCTGCAAGAATTCATCTCAGGAGGTAAATGACTGTGATGCTGACTCATCAAGACTGATTCACTTACAAAATCTAGTGGAGGAGAAGTGAGGAAAATGATCTTTAATTTTAAGTTGTTTGGAGAGGGGGATGCATTTGCATTTAATAAAGTAAGCAAGTAAGCCCTGTGAGATAATTTTAATTAAAAAGTCCTAGGCTTTTTTTTTTTTTTTAATTATTATTATTATTTCCCATGTTTTTTGTTTTATTTGTGGTTTGGTTTTCTTTTTTCACTAGAATTGAATGCAAGGAAAAGGACTGCTGACTAGAGAGGACAAATTGAGAAAGAAGGAACTCTGATGCTTAGATTTTTAAGACAAGCTAAGTATCTTCAAAAGACAAAATCAAGCTTCATAAAACTGCCTCTGTTAAAGCAAGAACAGTTGCTTTTACCTATAATTACCATCCTTTAATTCCCAGTTCAATCATTTTACCAGTTTTCCCACTATATTTAGTGGAACATATTCCAAGGTAACCAGATTCTAATTACTGACTTTTTGTTCTTTATAATACTGGCATAGTAGTAACACCTTTCTCATTCTCTAGATTTAATTTTTGGTTATCTGTTTTTATTATAATACTGATCAGGAATAGCTGTGTGGGGAATCTCCAAGATAACAGAGAAACTAGCACTTAGATTACACAAAGGGAAACGAGCACAGAAGCAGGGGGATAAAACTACAGGAAGAAGCAGAAACCTAGCAGAGACTAAATTTCCAAATTATTCTAGTAAAGAAAGCAGCCAGAAAGAATAAAAGTTAATTAAAACATATTTGATGCAAAGCTATCCAAACATGCCATTTACTCCACTGTATATAATCCTATGAAAAATGTACAAAACCATGTAAGGAATAATGATATAAGCCAATGCTAATCACTGAAATTAGCTCCTGTTGTTACAGTCCACTGTTCACAGACAAAAAATTAGAAAGATTCTGATAAAGATTTTTACACTTACAAATAAATTCTCAAAGGGATCTGAAAATCTGAAGAAAACTCATTCACAACAGAAAAATTGGAAAGATCTGAAGATAATATATTCTGTATATTTCATATTCATCATCTCTTCATTTATCTTTATCACAGATGACAAACTTACATTAACAAAGCTGTGGTAACATGTTCCCTGTAAGAGCTCTAATACATTTCCATTCAGTAAGCTCCTTGGAGAAAGAAGCATCTTTACCAAGGCGAGAGACAGACTAACATTTAGCTTTCCTAACATAATAGCTGGATATTTAAGATAAGTGTCTCATGACAGTCTGATAAAAGCTGAAACAACCATTATTTTTATATAAATGGCAAATCAGCAGGCTGTTCTGTCTGCAGTACTGCATTAGAAATCAGCGTGAAACTAAACATAACCTCTGAAAGCAAGTACAAGAACTTTCAGTATCAGATGTTTACTATTCCCACTTTTCCCCTGGCATTACTAGAGGAGTTTTCAATACTATGAATATGCATTCAAAAGATCACTCAAAACAAGTGCCAACAGACTTAGAGTTCTCTGTTTTCCTAGCATATTACCTGAAAGAAACCAGTCAAGAACTGGATGTGGGACAGAAATCAATCTGTTTCTGCTATATGTGAAGTTGTCAGCTACTTGTTAATCAATTCAGTGACATACCATTCGTCCCTAAAGATGATACACTCTTTCATGCCTCTTTGGTTCTGATAGTATTAAACCTTTATTTTAGTGGTAAAAAATGAAACAATTTAATTGTTATTTCCTGAAAAAGTCAGTAAACTTAAAAATAGTTTCACAAAGTCTAAAGACTATGACCTTATGGAAAAAATCTCTTTGTAATAAATTATTCTCAAATGTTCATTAAAACGTAGTGTGATGACTTTTGAATTTAATTGTGATGATTGAAGAGGTATGATATGGATTTAGGTGATTGTAAATTCAATCTTGTTAATATTTCATCAGAAGTTTTTTAAGAAAATCCAGAATTAAGGAAAAAAAAAAATCCCCTTTTCCCAGTGTAGAGTCATTTGATCATAAATGTGCACTTCATTTGACTTTTTCTACAGTTTTGAAATGCAAGTCTCATGTAGGATAGAGACCCTGGCTTCATATATAAAGCTCTAATGTTTTGTCAAATCTGACAAAACACAGAATCTGAATTCAAATTGTTTGACTTTCAAGATCCAAGTAACTGAATTCAGTTTGCCTTTCTGCTCTCTCACTTTTCATAAATATACTTCTTAAATAAATATACTTCTTAAATATAATAAATATATACATAATTATACTCTTCCTTCTACTTTCATCTAATTTTCCTTTTCCAATTACCCCCATGCCTATGTTCCTTTATCCCCCCCCCCCAAGTAATATCTTTACTTACGGCACATGAATGTTGACTATGGCATTTTCTTCCTTAGGAAGCACAGCAGTATACTAAATACATTTCTAGCAGGCACACAACACATAAAGAATCTGTATGATCTTATAGCTGCCAGATGAAGCCCTTCCTCTTTCCTTCTCACTCTATTAAAAAGTGCCTTACAGCTTTGGCTGAATTAAGGCAATCCAAAACTCAAGCATCTCACATAACAACTGTATACAGCAACATAGACTGAGCCACAAAAGGGAAAATTAATGGAGGAGTATTAGAAATTTATAATTGTTTCAACCTGTCTGCAGACACATTAGGCTATGCTAATAGTGGGTGAGGATTTTTTGAGTTTTAAACATCAAGGAAGACAGACTAACACAAAAACCCCTCAGACCTGATTGTAAGATTCCAGGAGTTAACTAACCTATCCCAGCTCTGATCCCTTGTTAAACTCTGATCCCGGTAATGCACAGCAATCTTATTTCCAAGAGGTTTCTGTGCAATTCACAATTATTTAATAATCACACTCTAAGCTTGCTTGTACAATTGGGATCTTTGTGAGTAGGAGACAAGATAACTGTTTTTCGTCCCTTAAGTACCACACAGATGTACAAGTATGCTTCAGACATCAGTTACAGTTAGCACAAAGCAAAACAACTGGTGATATTTTTAAACATTATCAAAGAAAGAAAAAGATTCTTTCAAGGACACATTTGCTCTAGGTGTTTTCATTAAGACCAGCTCCCATGTGTATGCTGGAAATTGAAAATACATGCAACTGGTCATTTTTTCTGAAGTAAATGCAGGTTTATTTTCTTTGTACTCTATGTCCCTGATAGAAGGAACACTGAAGTTATCATTTACAAAGAATGAAGTGGAGAATTTTCATTCCTTCCACCCAGCATAGAAAAATCAAACCACAACATATATTAGACTGTAGAAAAATAGAAACCAATCTTATTTTTGGGAAATAAAAACATTTTGGCCTATATATCACTTTCTAACCTAGTAAACTGAAACAAATTTGAAAGTAAAAATCCACCATTAATCTAATTTTTCTATTGTGTCAAGGTTTCTGAGAATTGATCTAAACTAGAAACGTATGAAATTTTCATCTGAGAGTTTATGTTTCTGATTACAGTCCTTACAATATTTTATTCTAGTTGTCTTCAACATGCTGAGCTGTACTGCCAGTAGTGTTAGTATGATGACTAGTTAAAAATCTATAGCCTCCCGTGCAGTCTCAACTAGCCAGAACAACTCAAAACAAATATAAAATTATTGTAGTTCCCAGGAAGGTTACTGAGAATATGTTAAAGAATAAAGGAAGGATACTGAAAATCCATACCATGTTTTGGTCTAAAATTAAGAAAACAAAAAAGGAAACAACCTTGAATGAAAGAACATTTATAGCATTCACTGAATAAGGATAGTAAATATTTTTTTTAAGTAGCAAAATACTACGTGTATTCTATAATTACCATTAAAATTTGTCAAGTATAAAAATATAGTTTCAAATTTTAATAGAGAGGATTACTGCAATATATGAAGTTCTTCACATCTCTTTTCCTGCCTTAATGTTTTGTTGTTTTTTAATAGGTATATTTTTAACTCCCTGTTCAATCAGAGACCCTCATGTTTCATGAAAAAAACAGTTTTAAAGAAGACACCATATTACATGGTAATATGTAATATTACATATCTAGTGCCAGATCTTCCCAACAGGAAGATCTCTGATTCATTACACAACCATTGCCATTTTTGACTTTTTGAATTCTTTGCAAGTTTATCAACTCCTTTAAAATCTTGCAAGGGGTTGAGAATATGACAATATTGTATGGTGTGAAGACCTTCATACCAAATAAACTGACCAGTTTCATCTACAAGAAATATTATCCTTTTGCGTGAAATATTTTCATTGATGGTACATTTTGCTTAAATTTGTATTTATTGAGCTGAATCAGGCTTTGGGAATTATGTTGTAAAAATAGAAGCTGAAACCGTGGTACAAAATTTTGGAACAAAACCAACTCCAAATTGTCTTTTTTATTCCCAAACTTTAATAAATTATACCTACTTAAATGACAACAGAACTAAATTAGAAGCAAGTACTTGAAATTTCTGTATCCCTACAGTTCCAGGCAGCTACAATATTTCACCTTCTTGCACTGGTCTTCCACATAAAAAAGAAACCATATTCTTTAACTAGGAGAGATTTTCTCTGGCATATTTTCTGCCATCTCCATCATTGAATTCCTTATAATCAAAGACCTTCTAAAGCTTCTCAAAAGAATCTACGTTTGTAAAATTAATTGAATACACTGAAAATCAACCTAGAGATACAAGCACCACAATTTTAGCAAAAATAGGCTTCATGCATTTGCAATGAGGAGAATTTTTTCTGCTTCAAAACAATAGATTTTGTAGTTCTGTCAGCATGATATGCCTCTAACCTACTTAATTTATCTTTTATTCTGTATTAGCATTTATTGCCACATAAATATGCATTATTATCCCATATTTATAATACTAGAATTGAAGAGAACAAGTTAAAAATACTCAGCCATAAAAACACCAACCTTGTAGGCAGGGTACAGCAGCCATCAGCTGTCAGCCTGACTTGGGTTTCATAGCTATCCAGTGGGCAAACAACTTGTTGAACAGGAGGACATTCGACTGTGCTGCAATCCACGCTGAACACTGCAGAGGAAGGACAGAAGAAAATTAATTTTACCCATATTTTAGAAGCTCTTTGTAAATTACTTCATCATATGCAACAAGCTATGCATTAGCTTTTTAGTTTAAATCAGGAAAATAATCTAATGAGTGAATGCTTGGTGGGTGACATTACAAAAAGACTTCCATTATCATCAAGATTCACTTTTTTATAATTCATTTATAATTCATTTGAAAAATTCCAGATCACTACTAAGACTGCTGCTTTTCAGAAAGATACAAATGCTTAGAAATGCATTAAAAAAAAAAATCAGGCTGAATATACATTTTATCCTATGAGTCACACTTGGGAAAGTTAAACCCCATCTTTACCTTATTTGGTCCTAAATTTCCAATGTCAACAAACAATATCTCAGGCATTACCTATTTGCTGTTCCTTATCATAATTATACTAAGGAAGTACAGAATAAAACATGGTTCCCTCTTTAAAGAAATAAGGTACCTTCCAACTGACTAAGCAGGGTGAACAGAATGTTATCAGATTGAAAATTATACAGTACGAGATCTCTGATTACTGCTTAAGTTTCACTCCAGTACTGACATTATTACGATGGTCTACTGCAGTGCTACTCCATGCTCCTTGCAAGAGCTGATACCTTTTAAAATCCCATTTTCTGTCTTCTAGTCCTACATTTTTAAGGTTTGATACTCAAAGGTACACAGCAATAATTCCATCAGTCATAATAAGACATCAGTCTCAGAACTGCATCTTACCATATCTTGTTGAGCATTTAAATGAAAGCACAAGTTCAATGAAACCAGTTTACAGCTTATCAAGGTTAGAATCAGTAGGTTTGAAAGTTAATGGTCTTCAGGACAAAGTGCATGAGTATGTGAGTATGCTTTCTATAAGCGATAATCAGAATCCAGTTTCCAGTTTTTTGGAAAATCCTTTTTTCCAGTTATTTGGAAAACAGAGCCATCTGCTAAATCAGAGTAATATGAGAAATGCAAGATGTTCACACTGAGAAATGCAGAATTTAATTAAAGTCAATTTTGTGGAGCAATGCAGAAAGTTACTTAATTTGAATGGAAAGATTCCAGTTATTCATCTCTACAATGGCAATTAAATTAAATTTGTATCTCTCTGTAAACACACAAAGATACCTATTTGCCTTTAAGACAATATACTTGTTTTTATAATAGTTCCCTTCAAAAAAACCGAGTTTTATGCTCCATTTTATTAACAAATAATACATCTGAAACAGCTTTTCTGTAAGAACTATACATCACAACGGGCATTGAGAATCATAAGCTTGTCAGTATGGTCCGAGAGATCCAATACAATCTGCACGATTCTGCTGTGCCAAGTAACCAACAATGTCCAGTTTCCTGAATTTAACCTGTTAACCTTTCTACCTCCCTGGATTCAAAACACCCTCTGCCTCCTCCCCAGGTAAGCAGTCTGAGAAAAATCAGCCAATGAGTTTTACAAAGAAGCTGCTACTGCACAGATATTTCTGTGTCCACCTTTCCATATACCAGTAGTGAAAGGAAAAAAACACATGGGAACTCGCTAATCACCGCAAAGCTAAGCTGCTCTTTCATCCAAAATAGTTCAGGTTCTTTCCAGTGGCTATAGTGTGCTCACATATCTTTTTAGTGTGGCTCACTAACACTGAAAAGCAGACCAGTCTTCATTAAAAAAGTACAAACCCAAGAAAAATTACAAAGAAACTGCAAATCAAGAGCATTCAAATATAAAAAATTCTCATGTAATTAAGCGGCTGTAGTCACTCAGTGGGTCCCCTGTTTGATTTGACCTACCCTTTTTTATTTATTTTATACTGATCTCTTACTAGTACTAGAGCACCCTCCAATTCTTGCGAGGATTAGTTGGATTTAGTGAACAAAGGGTATGGACCGAGCTGATTCACCACCCACAGAATTTTATAGTCTACACTCCTACCCCACCTCAGTCTTCTCTCCAAACTGGGAGATGTTTATTACTACATTATTTGATTAATCACAGAAAAGCTGAGGTTGGACAGGACTTCTGTAGGTCATCTAGTCCAACCTCCTTCCCAAGCCAGGCCATGTAGATCTGGTTGCCCAGGACTGTGCCTATATAGCTTTTGAATATCTTCAAGGATAGAGACTCCACCATCTCTCTGGGCAACCTGTGTCAATGCTCAGTCACCTTCACAGTAAAAAAGTGTTTCTTGATTTTCAGATGGAGCCTGAGTTTGTGCCCATCACCTCTGGTCCTACTGTTGTGCACTAACAAAAAGGCCCTGACTTCATCTTCACCCCCTCTCTTCAGGTATTTATATGCATTTATGAGATCCCCCCTGAGCCTTCTCTTTTCCAGCCTGAACAGTCCCAGCTCTCTCAGCCTTTCCTCATAAGAGAGATGAAGAGACATAAAAGATGAAAGATATGTGAAGATCACACCTTTTTTTCAGATTTAGTTTGGTTTTTCAAACTGGAAGAAGTATTAAGCCAAACCTTCAGATAAACTGAAAACATTATAAAGTTACAGGACAGTCTATAATCAGATTCCTCAGTACTTAAAAAGATGTGAAGATGTGTCTCAGATTACTACTGTCCTAAAAAATAGGACTGTAGACATTTGCCATGGAACTACTAGTTTTGTTTTCACATCTTACTCTAATTCCAGTAATTACAAAGTGTACTTTTCATGAGAAGAAAAAAATCCTAGAAGCTTTAATCTTTAACTATATGGTTTGACAAATACATATCTTCAAGAACTAATAAACATATTGCGATTTCCTATCAGCAAAAATGTAAGAAAAGGTTGATAAAGTGCAAGTCTTGAGAAACTTTTTGATTAGCTTGTACACAGCAGCATCTGATATAGGAACTATTATTTTCTATGAGAATGCAGCAGAAATCCTACCACAGCTGTAGACTTGTGACATAACTGAAGTAATGTGTAACCTGCTTTGTAGACTACATAACTGAAGGTCTTGGATCACAAAAATGTTATCTAGATGAAAATAACTTTAGAGTATAATATGTTAACACAAATATACTGTTTCACCTTTATATATTATGCTGACACTTCAACAAATAGAATGTACAGTTTAGGTGCAAGTTCTAAATAGCTACCAATGCATCTAAAAGTCCAGGATCAAGGATGTATTTGTATCTCTGCTGCAACACAGTGGCTCAGCACATGAAAGACGTCATATTTTTACAGAAGTCGCAGCCTTCTGAGGGTCCAGCAGAAAGGGTGCACATTCTGCTTCTATAGTAGCTAAGAAGCATGACGTAACACACTTTGCTTTCAGTACAGATGCCATTTCATCTGGTGCCACAAAAATAACACTACATCTGATAATGGTAGTTAAACTTTCTGCTCTGGGAGAAGAAAGCAAGCATGGAAGTATCTCTCCATGGCAATGAATTATCCTTTTTACACTTCTTCACGCTTCAAAGTGTATCAAATACAACCAGAACAGATGGCATTCCTGCACTTTAATTGCAGCTGTATCACTGAACAACTTCCTTAATTTCCCTATCATGGGTATTTCCCAACATGGACCACTGCATTTGCTGATTTTCTTCTCCTCCCTCACACTCACTGTCAATTTAAGTCATCTCTCTGACTCCAATAGAAATGTATCTGTAATTCTTCCCCACTCATTTTCTCCTGCCCTTTACCAATCTCCTAAATTCTCTCAACATCAGCTTCTGTCACAGCACCCAATAAAACAACACATGTACTATTTCTGTAAGCAACAGAGTATAAAAAAATTAAAATATTATGGAAGTCTGTTTTTATCAACTGTGTTTAAAGACTTCAAGTTTGCTGACACTTGCCCTTAGCGCAAGACTAACATTCCAAACCTGATTTTCAGTGCTGAAGCCGTAGCAGTGAATTATTACACAATACCTATGAAATTTTGCTGCTGATTTCAGGCTTTCCATCAAGCCCTGACTGCACAGAATTCCCCAATGGAATAAGACAAACTATAACAGTGTCTTTACAATTGTATTTAAACCAAGATTTGATACCAGAAAAAACCCTCCATTTCTGTAAAAGTAATTTTCAGGCTATGCAAGGGTGCTGGAGGTGAGTGAATGAAAGCTCTGCCAGAAATACTGCTAGAACAAAGACAAATGAGCAGTTGTTTTAGCAGAGGTTCTGTCTAGCATGACAGACATTTCCCAATGCTTCCCCAAGAATGTCAGAAACTAAGAGATGACATTCCCCACTTCACCATATACAACAAAAAAAGTTATCAATAAAGCTACACAAACGTGTTGGGTAGCTGCCAAAGTAAACCATTTGCCTTTCTTTATTCAGAAGTGGTAGCTAGAGTTCCTGCTACAAATTCAGCAAAATACCTTTCAGATTAGATTTTAACCCCATCTTTAAACATGATTTTAAAAATATCACTGCTCATACTGACTTAGCTTCTCAGCAAAAGAGGCATATATACTCCTACAAACCTTGCTTCAGGTTATTTTTATTTTTACTCATCACATAGTATGCAGCTCCATTTGAGAAAAACAAACAAACAAAAAACAAAACAGAAGGGATACAATCTACTTGTTTTCAGTAGGTATCACAACTATGCTGACATGGTTGGAGCAGCAATGAGTAAAAACATTTTGAACAAATTAATCTGAAGTTTAATCACAGAATAGTTTGGATTGGAAGGGACCTTAAAGATCATCTAGTTCCAGCCCCACTCTGCCATGGGCAGGGATACCTTCCACTAGATCAGGTTGCTCAAAGTCCCATCCAACCTGGCCTTGAACACTTCCAGAGATTTTGTCATCCACAACTTCCATGGGCAACCTGTTCCAGTATCTCACTGCCCTCCCAGTAAACAAGTTCTTTCTAATATATAATCTAATTCTACCCCCATTCAGTTTAAAGCTGTTAGCCTTCATCCTAGCATTACACTCTCTAATAAAGAGTTCCTCCCCATCTTTCCTGTAGGGCTTTCTTAAGCATTGAAAGGCCACTCTAAGGTCTCCCCAGACCCTTGTCTTCTCCAGGCTGAACAACCCCAACTCTCTCAGCCTGTCCACACAGGAGATGTGTTCTAGTACCCTGGTCATTTTTGTGGCCCTGCTCTGGACACACTCAAGCAGGTCCATGTCCTTCTTATACTCAGGGCCCCCAGAAGTGAACAGAGTACTGTGGTGCGGTCTCGCCAGAGCACAGGAGAGGAGGAGAATTGTATCCTTCAGCCTGCTGGCCACATTTCTTTTGATACAGTCCAGGACACAGCTGGATTTACGGGCTGCAAGTGTACACTGCCGCTTCATATTTAAATTTTCATCCACCAACATCTTCAAGTCCTTTTCCACAGGTCTGCTTTCAATCCACTCATCACCCAGTCTGTATTAGTCCTTGGGATTGCACTGACTCATGTGCAGGACCTTGCACTTGGCTTTGTTGAATTTCGTATTTGCACAAGGCCACCTCTCAAAGCCTCTCGAGGTTCCTCTGGATGGCATGCCTTCCCCTCCAGTGTGCTGGCTGCACCACAGAGCTTGGTGCTATCCACAGACTTGCTAAGGAATGCCACTCATCACTGAGTGATGACACAGGTAAAACTAAGCTTCTAAGCTTCTTCACTGTTCACTTTAATTGAATGCCACTGCCTTCAATCATTGTATTCCTACAGTTTAAAAGAGGTAGAAGAGGAAGTGGATCTCAAAATGAAATTTATTCTTTTTTTTTATTCTAGCATTCATTGTCAAGGAAACACTTCCTATTTTCTTTTCAGTAACTCAGTTGCCCATCACAGTATTTGAACATATGTAATTCTCAGCAGAAGGCTCCAAACACAAATGCTACTCTAAACTGAAGGGCAGTAACATCTTAGGCTTTAATTTTATTTTTTTTTTTTAATTTAATTTTATTTCTAAGTGACATTTTAGGCTTTAATTGCACAACATATTTTATATTGTCATAAGGTAGTAGTACTATTAGTAGTCCTCCCAGCTTCTTGGCAACTTGTTCACTGGTGCAAAATGCCTGTGGTGGCTGGTTAAAGCAGACATGGAGATGCAGGAAGAGCACTCTGGTACCAGTACTTATGGAACTAATCTTTTTAGGTCTCTGTCAAAGCAAGGAGAACAGTTTTCTCTGTTCGATAGGTAAACTCCAGAGTCATACTGACACTATTCAGTAGTGACATCAGCCCCATACAAAACTCTGCATGATGTCTACAAGGCTTTATACTGACCATTGTCCAATTTTTTTTTCTTTCAGCAACACGGCATTAAAAACAGAGGAAACATGAAACAGAGCACTTCCACTTCAGTTTCTCCTCTTTCCTACAACTCTTCAGGATACCAAGTCAAACTCTGAAGACATAAGTTTTACTACCAGGTTTACCATGTAGTGAATAAATATCCTTGCCATCTAAGAAGCATTATCTGACTTCACTTTATGATCATTATTTTAGTAAATCTACGTAGATAATTCATATAGTGTTCATATATACATAAAACCAATTATATACAGTAGCATATGTATATACAAATAGAGAGTAAATGGCATAAAACAGTGCAGGACAAGCAGGATGGACTAGATGAACTCCAGAGTCATCTAGTCTTATAACTAACATTGCTCTCCAAGCCTATGAATGTACAATCCTAATTAAACAAGATATTCCATTGCCTGCTCTAGCACAAAGAAATTTATTTATAAACACAGCCAGTGGGGAACATAATGGAACAGTTCAGATGGAAAAAAAAAAAATCAGGAAGTTTCCTGCTCACTGGCAAATTGAAAAGTAAAATCCCTAAACTTTCTACAAGAAGGGAAACTGGTAAGAAAAAAAAACAAAAATAAATAAAAATCAGTGTTTGTTTAGTCTCTTTTCTTCAAATATCAAGTACAAATTATGTTGTCTATAAAAGAAAATTTTACACTCTTTAAAAGCAAAGTTCCTCTAAAAACTGAAAAATAGTTCAGATTTGTAAAGATTTTGCTGTCAAGAAAAAAAGCTTTCTGTGGCAAGTAATTAGTGTACTAACATTTGTCAACATTCACCTACTCCTTTTTTCCTGTATTCCAGTCTTATGTTGGCTTGCTTTTCCTTTGTTATCTTCCTGTCAGGTCAAACACTAAAGGAAAGAAACATCTAGACCAAAACTGGAGAGTCACTGGAGTCTAACTTGAAAAAAAAAAAAATCAGGCTATGCAGTGACTATTAATTTCATATTAACAGCATTTTTTTTTTTTTTTTTTTCCCCCCTCTTTTTCCCTTAAAGTCAAGTCACTGTAACAAGTAATGGCTCCATTTACTCTGTAGTTTGGCCATTACATCTTTCATCACCTACCACTCTGGGGATAACTCCAGAGTACCCACCTCTACTCCTCAGCCTCTTAACCACTGTGCAGGAAACACACTTTCATCATCTTCCAATGTAAGGGAGAACTCTCTGCATTCACTTAACCTGTCAATTTCTAACACCCTTGGCAAAACTTTACACTTCCCTTGAATTTCACTAGTCACCTTACCCAATCCTTTCAAAGTCTCTGCTCTTGTACTTTGCTAATCTGTATCTTTTCCAGTCCCATGCACTTTGACCTCACCTTTCACTTCCTACAACAAAAAAATACAAACTACTCCAGAAAATAATGTACACACAATTACATAAATTCACTAATGCAACAAATAACCCCATATTCAATTTAAAGATTTGTCAATACTAAAAGCTGAAAACAACTTTCAAGAAGTAACCTACTAAGATAAGTTTGGATGGATTTATTTGCAAACTAGAGGATGAGAATGCAAATAACTGTCACAAAGGCATGATCAGAGCTAATATTTATTTTGAGAAATAAAGAAATAATCCTAAATCAGCAAGAAAAAAATTCAGTAAAGACTTACTTTAAGTATATATAGGAAGAATTAAAACGTACAAATAGAGTGAGGTTCAGTAGCACTCATGCTACAAAAAGATCTTGGGATCATAGCATTTCACAAACTATAACTCTGAGAAAGGAGTCAGTGCTTATTCAGAATTCTGTATTAAAGACAAATTAATTATTTTTACAGTATTTAGTACTGATGAAGACTCATTCAATGTAGCAATCTGCTTTTGGACACCACATTTTAAAGACACAGATAAACTTCAGAAAACTTACAGAGGGACAATATAACGAGGAAGGAGTCCAAGAAAACCATGTCATAAGAAATTATAGCTAATTCTAAATGAAAGATGACTACGGCTGACAAAATATTCCAGAATAAAAATTATGATAGTGACTTGTTCACCAACTACTCAGGTTAGAGAACAAAAACAGTTTGCTTAACTTTCCACGCAGGCATATTTGCATTGCATACTAGGAAAAACACAAAGAGAAACACTAGACGATACAAAGACTATACAATTTTCTGCAAAGGAATTAAAAAATGTTAAACAAGCATAGGAATGGCACAGTTTAAGCATACTTGAACCTGTCTGTATATAAGATTTTGGATTATACAATTTTATATGCCTGATTTCATCCCTCTGTTTTTATTATTCATTTTTACCAAAGCCTGTATCAAAAAAGAAGAGTGTGTTACATCTTCCACTTCACTGAGAATAATAAATCACAAGAAAGGGTGAATCATGTTCTCATGAAGTGGAAAACGGCTAAATACTGAATGTTGTAAAGTCTTCTCTATGCTGCTCTACAGTCCTTTTCCTCTCCAGATTTTAACGGTCATCACTTTGTCATCTACAGAAATCTTAAGACAGAAACCTCAATTCCCTGCCCATGCACAATATATTCCCACTGTGAAAAATCTTTGTACAATCTAATCTATATTTTAAGTATGGCACTTTCACCAGTAGCATCGCAGAAATACAATGTACTCACTGGGCTACTCCCTTTTGCTCAGTTTAAATTTCTTTTTTTTTTTTTTTAATGGGTATTACCCATAAATAATCATTTTAACCTTGAAGAATCAGATTTCACAAGCTATAGAGTCTCGATTATATGCACTTATAAAGGTCATTGTGCTTGTCACTTAGGGAAAAAAAAAAAAAAAGGAAAATGGAAAAAAAATTGTGTCTACTTTTACCTGGTTTACATTCATAGAGATCACAGCATTCCCCCGGCTTTCCTGATGCCTTAGAAACCAGTATGTTCAAATAGCCAGGCTGGCAAACCTTCCTCAAGCAGCCTGCAGGATTACACACACAACGGCTTGGGAGTGGACAGCATTCACCTGGAGGAGCATAGCCTTCAATCAAGATGGAATCTTCTGGACAGCGAGGAGAAAACTGGACTTCACAGCGGGCTTTGGAGCAATCAGGTTTCTCTTCTGAAAGGGAAAGAAAAATCAGCATGCTATAAATGTCAGTAAAACACTGTATTGAAGCTGTAAAGATGAGCTCAGATGAAACTCCCTTTCTTATCCCTCCCATGAAAACCATAAAAAGAAAAGGAAACTGCTGCTGCTGAACTAATTAGCAAAAATTATGGAATGAGTTTTAAAAAAAATTTCTAATCGCAAGATGGCAGGTGCATTATGAAATATTTTACCAAAATTCTACTTTGTGCAATGTGCATGTGTGCTGAACCCACACATCCTCAAAAACCAGTTGTGAAGCTACATGTTTGACCATGACATTAAGAAACACTTCTCATATCATGCACAGCTGTGATGTTCACACCTTCAGTTTCTTAAGACTTTCCATTATGAGCAACTGATTTTAATTCATTGATTTATTAAACTTGAATGACCCAAGATTTCACATATTCAAAAAGCTGGTTAAAATTTCAACAGCTAACATAGTTAGGAAGTCCATACATTAGCAGAAGAGGATTTTTTTTTCCTGTATACACTCCAAATGCTCACATTAAAAGTGCTCCTATGTACCTCAGTAGCTTGAATAGTAAATGAGAAGAGGTTTGACTAGCACTGGCTACAGGCACTAGAGGTTTCAGGCACTGGCTGCAGGTACACAGCAATAAGAAAAGGAATATCGAGGATCAAGGTCAACAAGTTGGAGGGAATGGTGACAAGCTGAACAACCATAAATAAGATAGAGATAGAAAACAAAAAAGAAGGTTCTTGTACCAACCCTCTTCCAAAACTTGGAAGAAAGGTCAAGATTCCTCATTCTCAGAACAAATTATCTTAATTCTGGGAAAAATGTGTTGTGCCCTCCAATGACTATGTCACACTGACCACTCCCATAACCAATTTAGTCCATAATGCCAACAGTGAGGGAAAAAAAAAACAAAAACAAACAAAAAACCAAAAAAACCCACCAAAACACAACAAACTTAAAACAACAGAAAAGGAAGATTTGAATTTATAAACTGTTTGTACCACTCCTTGCTTATTTTCAAGTTTGTAAACTAGATGGTTCTATAACAGTCACTATTACCCCTACAAAGTTAATTTGACTATTTTGCTTCTTGTCATTAGTTAGATGCAGAATACTAGAAATAAGTAAAACCACTAACTTTATTAATCTGATGTTTTAGCTATTTCCATTTTAAAAGTTAGTCTCCAGTGATAATTTCAATGATTGAATAAAACATAGTAAATATGTGCATCTCTGATAAAAAGTCATGAACACATTCACCAAGATTTTAGTAACGCATTGTTTTTGGAGTTAAAGTTACTCAATATTGTGTTTGGGTTTTTTAAACTAAAATCAGCACAGCAAATAGATAATTCCGCTTCCAAACATACTCTGAGTTGTCAAGAACAGCAATAGATTGGGTATTCTCAGAGGATCATTTTTACATTTAATTTTAGTTTATTCTTTGGAATTCTAGGTCCTATTAAAGAATCAAAGCAGTATTGCTTGTCTACATGGTTGATTGGCTAATCATGCTTTAGTTTCATTTAAGCCTAGGGGGGTATGATGCCTAGACATGTAAGTGCTTAGAAAAATACTAGTAATTATTAATGGTAAGACCTTGCTTAAGGGAAATCCTGAATATGAACATTTAGCTCAGATTTAGTTGCCAAACATAGCAAAACAGAATAAAAAAAAAAAATTACCTATTTCCATTATGTACAAGTACTTTTTTTTTTTTTTTTTTTTCTTACAAGCAACAGACATTGCTAACTTAAATCTAATACTGGATAGCATTGTAACTCTTCTCTTACAGTTAAAAACCTCAGTATTTCCATCTATCTTTAATATAGCATAGGCTAGATAAGTACTTTGCCTAGAATTTTAAATAACATTTGTAAGACCAATTTTTTTTTTAAACCTACCATTATGTTTAGGTTCTTATCTGCCTTATTAAACACATCACTCAGACTGAACATTACTAGTTACAGAGATTCACTGCAAAAATTTGTATAAATAATATATAACATCCTAGTTTAAGTATTTTATTGATATTTTTTAGTTTATGGATATAATACAAGGATAAACATTTTAGCTGTAAAAAATATTTTCATTTTCCACTGCATGTTGTTCGATTGTGCACACAGAAGTGATAGAACAGCAGTGCAGTAGCAGTGCTTGAAGTTCAGGCTCATGCTAGACCGTTAAATTTACACTGTTCTGTACTTGATCTGCCCCAGCATTATACATCCAGCGATTTTCTCATTTCCATGACTAAGAGCTAATCCCAGCCTCATGAAGTCTTGCTTGTGAAAAGACTTTGTATTATACATATTTTTAAAAGTCTACCTACTATTTTTACTGGACTGCAATGTCATACATATATCTGTGTTGTGTCTCCTTAAGAACTGTTTGATCAATTTAAGCCAACTTTGAGAAGTGTGAGGTTTGTCAGAAACACATGGCAAACTGTTGGGATACAGACTATTCAGAACTCTGGATACATTTACTTTGAAGACCAATGCAATGTCTACTGTTGGAGTTGATAAGACCACCTAAAAAAGGTATTTGTATTAAATTATTAATTTGTATTAAATATTCACTTGGTGTTTCATAATTATTATATCTGATGGTCTTTTCCACATTATTGTGCTTGATGTAGTTAACTGTAACAGAACACAAAAGGACTCTACTGTTAAAAAAGACCAGCATCACTGTCAGAGGAAATGGTTTAAACACAACCACCACCTCCTTGCAAAGTCATGTTTGTGTTTTAATGGTACAGGTTGCATCACATCAGCAGGTATTAGAAATAAAATTTATTTTTTTTCTTTTTAATACAGTGTCACTGTTACTTTCATACTACAGCACTCGCTGCAATTTAAGAAGTAGTTCTGTTTTAATGTGGCTGAATGAAAGCTGATGAAGATTCCTCATTTTCATACCAAGACTAAGTAAGACACTACATTTAAGCAACCACTACAAAAACTTTCAACACTGTTCATCTTGTCTCAGCAAATAGCAAGCATACAAATCTTCTCTACTTTCCAGGATAAAGGTTTGTTGTATATGGGATGTATTTCCACAACTCATTGCACTAAACATGTTTACCTTTTCATTACTTGATCAAAGAAGACATCAAAATTGAATTTGTTCTCAAATTAAATTACAACCATTAATACAGTTAGAAATATCACTGCTCTAGCAGGATTAATGATTTAATTCCATTGGGTACAGCTATTTAAGATTTTAATCAAACAAGAATAGTTTAATAGCTCTTTTCCTTTATTAACACTTCCAGCCCTTACAAAAGAAACACATAAGAAAACATGTCAGAGCAGAATAACTGAAAATACAACAATATCTATTTCAAAAGACAGAAAGGTAAGGCAATGGCCAGCTGCATTCCATAGAAAACAACTCTAAAATCCCTCACCAGTGACAACCCGTTGCTTTTCTCTGTAAAATACACACATACACTATGAAGCACTGACCTGTCTCCCAGATGTTGTTTTAAGCTACTATTGCACAAATCGGGATTTTTCTAACCAGCAACTGACCCCTTAGAAATCAGTACTGGGTCTAATCTTGATCAACATATTCATCAATGACCTGGATGGAGGGATGGAGTATACCCTCAGCAAGTTTGCTGAGGATACAAAACTGGGAGGAGTGGCTGACACGCCAGAAGGCAGTGCTGCCATTCAGTGAGACCTGGTCATGCTGGAGAGTTGGGCAGAGGGAAACCCAATGAAGTTTAACAAGGGCAAGCGTAGAGTCCTGTACTTGGGGAGAAATAATTCCATGCACCAGTACAGGTTAGGGGTTTACCTTCTGGAAAGCAGTTCCACAGAGAAGGACTTTGGAGTCCTGGGGGACAAGTTCACCATGAGCCAGCATGGTGACCTTGTGACCAAGAATGCCAATGGGGCATCCTGGGGTTCACAGTGCATTAAGACAGTTGTGAACAGGTTGAGGGAGGTGGTTCTCCCCCTCTACTCTGCCCTAGTGAGGCCACATCTGGACTACTGTGTCCATTTATGGGCTCCCCAGTTGAACAGAGACAGGGAACTACTGGAGAGAGTCCAATGGAGAGCTACAAAGATGATTATGGGTTTGGACCATCTCTCTCTACTAGGAAAGGCTGAGAAGCCTGGGTCTGTTTAGCTTGGAGAAGAGTAGTCTGAGAGGGGATCTTATCAATGTCAACAAGATGTGGCCATTTGGTTTTTTGTTTGTTCCCCCCCCCCCCCCTCCAGTGGTGCAAACACGGCCAGCACGCAGAAGCAGGGGGGTCACACAAACAAAAGAAGAGAACTACCCGAGCTCGGAGACAACCGAGCACA
>JANIJG010019062.1:104010-132273 GCA_024611175.1 Megaceryle torquata
TTTTGTTTGTTCCCCCCCCCCCCCGTCCAGTGGTGCAACAAGGGACAACAGGCAGAAGCAGGAAGTTCCACATAAACATAAGGAGAAACTTCTCTACTTTGAGGATAACAGAGCAATGAAACAGGCTGCCCAGAGAGTTTGTGGGCTCTCCTTCCCTGGAGAATTTCAACCCCCTCCACCCACCAGGTGTGATCCTCTGCAAACTGCTCTAGACAAACCTGCTTTAGCAGGTTTTGGACTTTTTGGACTAGATGATCCCCAGAGGTCCCTTTCAACCCCTATTATTCCGTGATTCTATGAATATCTTCAAACAAGGTATCAGAACTTAAAGTCCATTTAATTATCTTAATTTTGATAATATATAGAATATAAACAATTAGTATGTGTTCTCAGAAACGGAAGAACTTAATTTTTCAAAACAGTTGATCAAACCTACAAAGTTAGATCTTAATACAATGGTTACATGGCAGAAAGACATGTATGCACCACATTCTCATAATCCATAATGGAGATTCCCTCACAAGAGCAATTTCATAGAGCTCTGATTGTAGGTAGAAAGACAGTAAAACTATTTGATAAAGCAGATGTCTCTCCTGTAACTAAGAATTTGTACTCAGGAAACTTATCACATTAATTAAAACATATTTTTATTAAACATTCTTTTACTTCTATACCCTTGAAGCAGCTGATAGATCTCTTTCAATAAGTTGACTGTTTTACCAAGGCAAGAAATCGTTTATACAACTCACTTTATTGAACTGAGAAACTGTAGGGACTTTTTCTGTTTAATTTTCACAGAATCAGAGAGCTAATGGAAAAAATCATCTACAACTTAATACATTTCAGTCTCTCAAAGCAAAAATAAAAAGCAGTAAGAAGTAGAACAATTACTTGTCAAGGATGCTTCCATCAAACTTCATGTACTAAGTCTGAACAGATAACCTGCAACCCACTAAGAAAAAGTTGGTTGCAAAAATTGCCTTTATGTTCAGAAAAGCAGCATTTCAAATGACTACACAAAGAACAGAAACTACGAGTTGGTTTGCTGATGAGATTTTCCTGTGGGATGCATTCTCTTTATAGCCTTTCATCAAAGACCACCAAAGCTGGAAATGTTCTGGTATCTCTGACACCTGACTAGCCTGAGCCAACAAAGAATCTCTACACAGATAAAGGAAGAGTGTGGATCAATCAAGCTTTTACAAACTATCTATTCTGAGCCAATCAATCTTCTCAAGGTATTCAGAAATGTGTCTGGAAAGAAAGCATTTTAAATAATTTGAACACAATTCAAACAGGAAAGCTGATATTTTGATGAATTCAAAATAATACTCCTATCTTTGGAAGTAAACATATCTACTCTAAAAGTCAGACTTACAGACCATTTAATACAAAATTATTCAGTTTATCAATGACACTGCTATTTCTGGGTATAAATTACTGCTGGTACCAGATCTGCATTTCAAGACTAACTTTACTTTCTCTAGGTCTGAAGGTTCGGGCTTACTTGCTGCTATTTTGCAATTACCCTGCAAAAAGAACCTGCCTTTACTAAGCATGTGACAGAGGACACCCTACAATTACCAAGAATAGCTGAAACACCTAAGTTACAATGTGTAACTGAATAATTAAAAAAAAAAATGAGTAAGTTACAATGTACTGTGTACTTGAAAAATTAAGTCAGGATGTCTCAAAAACATCTCCCGTTTTCATTTGGCTTTCATCTCAGAAGTACACAGGAAAGTTGTAGCATCTCAGAAGTCGCAGCATAACAACACTGAGTGAACTTTCCCTGCAAGCACAGTATATTTGTTATGAACTGCATGAGGGGGGGAGAGCAATCTTCAAAGGACAGAATAAAAAGAAGAAAATCTAGATGTGTTTGGTTGGTTTTTGTTTTGTTTTTTTTTTTTTCCCCTTTGCCATTAACATTAGAAAGAGTGTCCCTAGAAGGTTTCTAGCAACAGCTGTAAAGCTAGAAATTTCTCAAGAGTTTCTCCATAACAAAAACTACTATGTATGGCCTTTTTTTAAATTATGTGTCCCAACTTAGGAAGTTATTATGGGTAAGTGGAGGTATAACAGCAAGTGACGTTACAAATGTTTTATCTGAGAGAAGGTTACTTTCCTGAAAGGTTTATACAATACTCTCTCAAACTGGCCACTAGTTAGAGCTGGTTTTATTGACAGTCATTGAATATATGAAGTCTAGATCTCAGAGGGTTTTTTTGTTTTGTTAAAGTAGAGCAGTTGTAGCAAAACCCAACCAAACATACACCCCCCCATCTTGGCAAGTACCAAAGTAGTATGGAAATAAAAATTGTTCTGAAGAACAATTAAAAACTTTGCTTTCACCTCTGTATCAAATTCTTTTCTTTCATGTTTGCCTGCTCTGCTTTGACATGCAGAGAAAGTATATGCCAAGGTTAGTTAATGAGAAAAGCAGAACTATTAAAGCATCGGTTAACACAGTGAAAGGATCTTAAGGTCTAACCCTGTGTGGGAGAAATGATGAAGAAAAGCCCCAGTGGTATGTAGAAGGGTCTTATCCCCATTCTTCAAGTGAAGCAAAACAGATCCACACTTTTCTGGAAACACTTCAGGGAAGAATTTTTATAAATTTTGTCAATGCCTCGTGACCAGAGGTGCCTTGACTCAGTCACCATAGAAATGAGGACAGGATGTTTGAAGACTTGGGTCTGAATACTTCTGCTGAGATACTTAAACCATTCTACAGGAGCTCCTTTAAAAACAATATATGTATGGATATACATATATGTATGCATATACAGAGAGAGAATATAACTTTTTTTTTTGTTAGGTTTCTAAAAAGAATACAGAGTAAGAAGCATTTTGAGATAGCTAGCTACATACTTCCTTTTCCAGAGCAGTTCAAAACAGAACACGGTTCATAATACTGAGCATTTTGTATGATTAAGCGAAGTGATGCACTAAAAGTTATGCTTTGAAGACTTGTTCAGCTTTGCATTTTTGTTTCATTGTAACTGGTTTTGTGACATATAGGTTAAAATATAGCCAATTTTACTGTACAGTCTTACAGTTGACATAGAAACGCATTCCAAACAACAGGCATACTATACTGTACTGTTATACAGGGGCAGGAAGGAAATATTAAATGGATTAGGGGTAAACAAGAAAAATGATTACCCAGCTGAAGCAGTCAGACAGACAGGGATCGATACTGGAATGCAAAATACCCAAAAGGATTTTCAAGAATAAAAAGGACAGTTATAGTAGATTAAAAAATGAGATTACCTTATATATACAATATGCACAGTACCGTATATGGATGAACTGCTACAAATAAACAAAAAAAGAAAAAAGCCTGACCTTTTACCTAAAATTGAACTTTATTTAAAAATCGATCTGTTTTCCAAATGAGTTTTGCTTTGCTTTCCAGCATTCTGACACCCTGGATTTGATGTACTACACAGTAGAGCGATCTGTTTCACCCATACTATAGCCTAACCTTCTTGTAATATAATAGTAACAGCCTGAAACTCTCATGGGTTAAAAAAGTCACACCCAAAAAGACAGTCATAGACTAAATATGCACTTGTCAGTATACATCTTTGCAATACAGTATTCATTACACATTTGCCAAAGATTTTTCATTTCAAGGTCCAAATAGCCAGGAACAAGGGTTGTATCACTCAAGACAGCTATAACCAAGAAAAATAATGATTCCGTTTTAGTAGGAAAGCTATTAGGATGTTGTAATTCCACTTCCACTTAATCCAAACAGTTGTCTACCAAAGAAAGGGTTTTAAACAGATTCAGTTAAGATTTGTCAGACACAGTGTTTCTAAATGCAAGTTCTATGAAACCAGTATTGTTTGCAGCAGTAGTTGCATTTGGTTCAGACCTCCCAGCTCAAAGCATTTCTGTTAAGCTTAGAAACAGTCAAGTATGGAAAACTCAAAGGTAATTTTTCTCCATTTCATTTAAAACCTGATTTCAACAGGTACATATTAACATTTTTAAAAATAGAAATCAACAGCTTTACACCAAGAAGTTAAGCCAAATCTATAATGGATAACATTAGCTTTCTGACAGACTGTACAAGCAGGGAAGGACACAAGCACAGCTCATTGCACAGCAAAGTGAAGTGTGCCATCCCAGGGACAGGACCTACCACTGGTAGCTGCACTGCTTTTAATAGCAATAAAGCACCTTTAAACTTCAGTATTGAAAAACCTTAGCATGTTAGGTGGAGATATGAGCTACCTGTAGTCAGATTTACAGCTGTGTTACCTCCACTGAAGGAAAAAAAGAAAAAAAAAAAGAGAGATTAAAAAGGAAGTGTTTTCAATACTGTCAGGACTGGAATAACATTGTACATTGTTCTTTCTTAATATAAGAACCCATTATTCTGGATTAATGATAATACTGCTACTGGTGAATCTTTATAGAGGTAAATCAACTGAAATCTCAAAAGCGAGTATGTAAACAGTAATGAGGTGGTCTCAACTACAGAGACAAGACTTTAAAGAATGCCAAAACATTCTGAAAGTAAAACAAAAATGAAAACATTAAATTTATAAACAGTATAAACTGCTTACACTTCAATGACTTACAAAAAATGTATACCAGTAGTATATTTACCCAAAGCAGAAAAAATATTCATTCAGGCAGCTGCAAACCACTGGTAATGCTGAATGTGTACCAAAATGATGATAAAGCACAAATATTTGGAACAATTCTGCTCAATACAGCTTAAGAAAAATATAAGCTAGTTGACATCTGGAGACATAATCACAAGTATTCACCGAAGAAGGCATAATGCAACATGCACCTTGATGTCACAGGGAGAAAGTGTTGTTTAAAGCATGTAACTTACACCCCACAGAGGACAAACACCTCTGGAAGCAGCTTGACATAAGGAATACTGAACAACACACTATACCATACAATCACACCCAAGGTAGTAGTCGCAAATCACTGCTTTCTAATCAAATAAGCACAGGGATCCAGAAAAAAACTTGCATTTGTAATAAATGCAAACTACAATGAAAATAAATACATGATTTTACAAAGAAATAAGCATTCACACGTGTAAGAAATTAGCAGCCAAGATAAAACTCAGAACAGCAAGAGAAGCAATTAGTTTTCTAGAGTTAGATTTTTAAAAAAGCAGTTGAGGTGTAAAAATTAACTTAGAAGTGAGGGGATTTGATATTTAAACACAATGTTGGGGTTTTTTGCTATTAATGAAACTGACTCAACTCCTGTCTGCCCTTCAGTGCTTTGTTTTCTAAGTTAATAACAATAAATTTAAGATACATGCCACCTTCAAGTTCTCAGATCTTTGCAAATGTTACAAAGAAAAAAAAAGGGAAAAAACCCACAAAAACCATGAACAAACCAAACCAAACAAAAACCCCAAACAAACCCCAAAACAAAGCAAAACCCACAAAAAAAAAGGCCAAACCCACACGTACTAAAAAGAGGATTTAAATGCCTTAAGATACTTCTGCGAGGTAAACTCCATTATGTAAACTAGGCATTACATTCAAAGGATCTCTATACATTGATAACAGTTTAACCATGTATTTCTTAAATTCTTTCACAAAACCACTCAAAATGCATAATACCAGAAAAATAAACCCTGTTCAACATTTCATTTTATCTTTACTAACCTGAGGTATCAAAGTTAGCAGAAAATATTAATAGAGTCAGTTTCTTTCTTTTAGGCAAAGAGAATCTGACTACTTCCAGTGGTGAAGACCAGTGCCCAAGTGTTAAGACACTTTCATTCTTCAGATGCTATGGTTCATCTCTCAATTTCTCTAGCTTGGCTTCTTGCAAAGTTCCTCTAAATAGCCTCTCTAAATTTAGAATTTAAATGCATTTCTATTACATAAGATTTTCCATATTAACAAAGATCTTCCTGGTTTGTGGGTTTCTTTTTTTTTTTTAGCATGACTGTTTCTGATGAATTTGCCTTCCTAGAATGAATTTTAATGACAAGTACTATAATTATTACTCTACAATTCATCAATTACCAAACCTGCATCAACTTATGGAACAAAATTTCTACGCATTACCTAGGACCACAGAAAAAGAGCTCTAGATATAGTAAGAAATATGTCAGCAAAGCAAAAGGGGTTATTATAATTTTGTGTGAAATCTATGCTGACACAATGAATTCTTATGTAAAATTTCCTGGTACCTTGCAGTGAAGTGATTCCAGAATATTTTTACTATGTTTCCAATTACAAGAAAAATTGTCAACATGGAAGAATGTATTAAACACTACTGCAGAAAAAAAAAATTATATGAGTTTTTATTAGATTTATTTCTGCAGAGAAATTACACTTCATAAAACTCTAGCTATAAGCATTTCACTGAATACAGAGATGGGAGATATTCCACATAAAACATTATGTTTTCTCCAAAGACAACGTCTTCTAATAAACTTCCACATCTGACACTTAAGACGCAAGAAGCGCAAATAAGCAGCATATCAGAAGACTTTGTTGTAAAAGAAGTCGAAGCACTCTGTTCTCTGGTTCTTATACTGGAGTAAATTTCTCATATCCCATGTTACAATATGAAGTATTTAAAATATGGTACTTTCTGGATATAGGCTTTCTTGAATAAAAAGGACACGTGCACTAGCAAAAATAAATTAAGTACCACACAATGGATTTTGTGAAATTCCTAGTTCCTACTTGCAAAACCTGTTCTCGGTGTCAGCTTGGATGGGCTTCTGGTTTTTTGTATCAATCACAGAAATACAAAAATAAAAAAAAAATATTGAGAATAACAACAAGAGAAAGAAGCACATGGAATTTTAATTTTATTCTAAGATCTAAGCAGTTTAAGCTTGAGAAGAACAGCTGTCCAACTGTCTGCACAGAAGTTTTGGAAACCTGATTAGAAAAATTAACAGACAGAAAACTGGAAATTTGAGAATCATCTTACTCGCCCTGTTTCCAAACTGCAGCAGTACACAAACCAGAAGTATCTATGACCAAAAAAAAAAAAATCCCAAACACCAAAACACATCAGTCACACACACACACACATATTCATGCTCTGTTCTGCAATACTGCCATACAAAATTTAAGTCGTCAGATTACTTTTAACACAAACTGAGAAACGTGCAATATCCACAGTCCTTGTTCCTGTTGTTATAGTCACTAAATTGGTGTCTGCAACAGGGTTATACAGGTACATAAATACTCAAAATAGAAGATATCAATTGAGCACAGCTTCACATCCATCATACATTAAATGCTAATAGATGTCACCACCCTGTTACAGCATCCCATATTCCACCTCAAAGCAGAAACACCCCAGAGAATTAAATGTCAAAACTACAAAAAAGCAGAAAGTCAGAGCTTACACAGCACTGAGCTTCTAACTACTAACACTAGTACAAGGATTTTGCTGACTGCAGTAGTCATTAAACTTGGATCCCTCTGTTTCAAGCTGGATGAATGCCAATACCTTTTACTACAAACAAAAGACAGTGAGTCTGGAAAAAGACCAACAATCCTATGCCAAATATATAAAAATAATCTCTCAATTTCAGCATATTGTTGGCTGCAACATTCTTTAATTAGATTCAGTCTCTGATCTCATTTGAAGCATAGAGTTGTGTATTAACTAGCTAGAAATCTTGTTTCCAAGAGCAGCTTAAAGGGGAATGATCTATATGACTGTATGTCTGGTAACCCATTTTTCCACAAGTGTATTGTTTGGATTTTTTTTTTTTTTTTTTTTAATCTACCAAAGTAGAAGAGTAACACAAATTACTATGGCTCACAGATTCATTTTGATTGTTTACCCTATGCTTTTCTTGTTCGTTCTTCCTTGTCCTTTCCTCTTAAATTATACACTTACTGTTTATGCCCTCTTTAAAGCAAACTCCACAAACTACTTCACCTATTTTCTAACCTTTTGTTTTTCTTACTATACATCTCCCTTAGTACAATACACACTAACATACTCTATTTGTGTAACAGTCTATCTGAATACAAAATATCTTCTCTTAAACACCAAAGAAAAGCCTATTTGTGGCATTTTGCACACCAACTTCCAAGACACAATTAGTAAAAGAAAAAGCAAGAAATTCAGATGCAGAAATATTTAATTAGCATAATTTCTTAAGGCAGTTAGACTAAGCCTTGAATGCAGATTTCATTTACAAGCACTAAAATGCAGGTTACATACCTTTCTGGAACATTATGCATAGTGACAGAAGTTACTGCCAGGACACTGCAGGTACAGTTGCACTTTGTAAGTGAAGCGAAGGAAATTGGTAGTATTTCCAGTAAGGTTCCCATTATGGCACTCCTTGCATAGGTTTGGAATTCAGTCACATGTAAAGCCATTTTTAGATCAAACTCTATACAATGCATGGCTCAGGAATTGGACACAATCAAAGTACATTAATCCTGCATGTATAAGGTTAAATGATCAGAGACAAGGCATACCAGCTTATTAATAAGCTGGTCAAGTGTGTAAGATGGTACATAATCCACAGAAGTGATATTAGCACCTCCAGAACAGCAGAGAGGCACCAATGATGTATCTGGTGAGCTGAAAGGCTCAACAAATCTGCAAAAACTGCAAGTAGGAAGATGACAAATTCAATTTCAAACAATAACTACCAAGTGCCCTGAGGAAGGGACTGGCTCTGTACACTCTCAAGTTAAAACGATAGTGATCCTGCCTCATAAACATATTCTGTGAGGCAACATAAGCAGGAAGACCAGAATTTGAATTGAGAGGTGTTGTGAACCGAATCATTATATTGCTTAAAGCAGACTAATGAAAGAAAAAAGGTAAAGTTACTAGCCAACACTAGGAAATTATATCTCAAAAGATGCAACGATCCTTATAACCAAGATACCGTACTGATCATATAAACTCAAACAATACATTCAAGAAATCCAGAGGTTGAGAACATATTCCTTCACATAAGCCAAGCTGAAAACTGGTATTGCAGATGTCAGCAAAAGCTGACAAAAGATGTCAGCAAAGCCTGAGGAGTGCTAACCAGCAAAGCCTGTTGACATCCAACAAGATAATAAAAGAAAGCAAAAGCTACCACATAGCTTTACCAAGTATCACAGATGCTGATTCTTCTGCATCTCAAAGCAGAGTGATGCTACTTCAAACACCACCATGTTTTCATTGCTTTCCCCCATTTGGCTGGAAGGAGACACCAGAGAGAATCTAGTACTGTTACATGATGAGGTATCTCACTTATCACTTAAGGTACCTCCCTCCTTGGCATATCTCAGTCAACAGCAGTCTTCACTGTAAACCAGCAGTAACAAAAGTACACCAGGAAGACTTAAAGCTGTTTCTCTATACTTAAAAAACTATGTTCAATTAAAACAGTTGTAGGTATTAATTGATAATGAAGGTAGTTTTAATGAGGCGAGTTTTCAAAGAGACTTTTCATTAACATAACTCAAAAAGTACACATTTTTTTCAACAAAAGCACTACATTGCATAACATACCGCCTGGTATTACTGCTGACAATCAAGCAATTATTCCCTAATCTTTCTTCCAATCTATGCTATGAATGCACTTTCTCAACACAGAATAAATACTTGCTTTCATGAAAATCTGGATCAAGACTTGCAAAGATTCATCAAAAATCGTGGTAATACAAGCATGAAGGAAAGGCAAGATTAAGTACTATTGATATGCCAATAATTGTAAAATAGAAGGAAAACATGTCAACCCTGTCACCTGTAAAACACCTTCAGAATCTCATCAACACAGAAAGAGTAATTAAAATACACCAGAAAAAAGTTAAAAGTTTTACTTCACCTTTCTTATCACCTGCACACCATCCTCATGCACTGTGTCCCATTAATGCCTTAGGTGAATGCTTGTAAAGCTAGTAAGTTTAATACATTTTTCACATACTTGCAGTACTGATCCTAACCTTATGCTTAACCCACCTAATGTCATGTGAATTCAATTTTGAGTATCATCATTAACATGCCCACCTTCTCCTATTTCACATAGTTTTTTGAATCATGTTGTAAATCTCAAGATATTTTAAAATAGTATTTAAGCACAAACCATTTCAGAAAAAAAAAAAAACCAAACAACATACCACTGCCACACCCCCACCAAAACACCCCCACCACAAAACCCCCACAAACAAATAAAAAAAAAAAAAAACCAAACCCAAACAAACAAAATCACACATACATAAACCCAAACAAACAAAAAAACACAAACCCAAAAAAAGGAATCAAACTGAGTCAATGCCATATTCTGGCCACAATTTCTATTATGCTGCAAAACAAGCAAAACTTAGACCACACATAGAAATGGATAGTAAGATAAATCTTGAGTAACCTGTATATGCACAGTTTTAAAAACACTGAAGCATTCTCTTTGGAACTAAATATTTTATCTAGCAAAATTTAAGAACAAATCTTCACGTAGCATGAATTGCCTTAGATGCTCGACTTTGCAATCAAGGACTTTAAAGTACTTGTGTGAATTTATACTGTCTTCTGCCCTGCGCATTACAAGGTAGTAACCAAGAGTACTGATGAAAAGTAACAATAATTTAGAAAATGCCACCAAGAAAGACTGCAGAAAAGGCAAAACGCAACAAAACCCAACACAAATAAAAAAGAATGCATGACAAGTAGAGAACAAAAACAAAAAAAAAAACCAGCATACCAAAAGAACTAAGAAGCTTATATAACTAAGCAAGCAAACCAAGAGACCCCAAATGGATAGAAAGTGTGCTCCATGAACAGAACATTCAGAAGACCCAAGACAAAATTTTAGCCTTGCATTCAACTGGATTGAGTTTCTCTTCCTAGTTTCACTAATTCAGACAAATTATTTTGCTCCTGTCTCACTTCTCAATCTACCACTCCTTTTATAAACACAGCTGCTTCATGAGCACAGGGGAACGTGTTCTGCATGCGGTATCATACTTTATGCAACACAGGATCCTTTTTTCAGCCAAGATCCCCAGGTGATGCCAAAATATCCCCAAACCACACCAAAATGTTTAGCATGTATCTGAAAATACTATATATCTCTGAGAAAACCTGAACATTCAGGAAAAAAAGTACAAGCTTTTCTACCACAGAAAAATTGCATCCGAGTATATACTTCCTTGACTAGAATCAGCTGAAGAGGAGATAACAGAAAGTACTGTCAAATTAATATTCACTAATCAGTCCCTGGCAAGCAGTTGTGAACTGCTGTTTTGCAAAGAAACTTAAGTTTACCAAGTTTTAGGTAGTCAAAATTTCAGACTAAACTGAAGCATTCTTCTTTTAATTAACTCTTAAAACCCTACTCTATATACACATGATGTAGTTAATTTGCTAGAAGCATGTTATACAGGTTGGAATAAAGTATGGAAGAAAACACATTTTGCTTAATCTTTCACAAATAAATTTTCCAGAAGGCAGTTTTTTCAAAGGCCAGGTAA
The DNA here is from genome assembly GCA_024611175.1 of Megaceryle torquata. Taxonomy (NCBI): domain Eukaryota; kingdom Metazoa; phylum Chordata; class Aves; order Coraciiformes; family Cerylidae; genus Megaceryle; species Megaceryle torquata. Next base: position 115,470 of record JANIJG010019062.1, read on the forward strand.
AAGAGCCAAACACCATCCATGCAGAATTAGCTCTACAGAGTAAATTTTCAAGCTGTCCCTAACGTCTCATATGAAAGAAAATACAGAAGATAAAGGCAGTAGCTAAAACAACCACAGAATAAGCAGCAGGGAAAGCATTAAAGTCTCATAGAAGCTATCTGTTCCAATTGACACCAGATAAAGAAAACTAAATAATAATAATAATAATAAAAAAAAAAATAGAGCAAGAGACCCTCATGAGACTTTTGCAAGAGAGTGAAAAACAACTCAGGGTGGCCCCTGGTGTGTCTATTATATTCATTATTAGACTATATTTTTCATCATCAGAAATAATCAGTCATTCATCAAGGGGATCAGTAATTCTAGAAAGCAAGTTTGCTGACTGAAGAACTTGATGTTCAACACAACAGTATTACAGGGTCACCAAATCTCTATGAGAAAGGACCACTGTATTTCCAAACATAAACTACAGTAATGATACTAAGCAACCTTTACTTGTCTATGTTCACCCACAATGAGAGGTAGGAATATGTAACAGGCAAACCACATACTTAGGCACTGGTATGCTGATGTGAATGAAGCCTGTGCTCTTCTCTGTATACTCAGCTCTTTAAAAATTTCCTCATCTATAAATAAGACATCCGCTTTAAGGTAGTTGGGTAACTGAGGGAACTATCAAAGGCTTCCTTTCCAAACATTTCTGCACCTGATGTTAAGAGAGAATATTAGTCTTCTCTTGAAGCAGTTAAACAGGAATGTGTATCATAATCATAAAGTGTTCAAGGCCACAACAGCACGCATCATGTACACTGGCATATGCTGCTTTGTAAATACAGCACCCAAATGCTACACAACCACACACCCCCAAAACCAGGAATATTCTTGCCCTTTGCAACGATTGTCCAGCTCTTGGTGGCGGGGGGAGGAGTTGGGAGTCTGCCAACTCCAACTGCAGAATAATTCTAGGCCAAAAGGATGTCTTGAGGTCACCTGGTCTCACCCCTTACTCAAAGTCAGTTGCTCGGGTCCAGATGAGTTTGGCCAACCCTGAGGATGGTGATTCCATCCCAGTCTGCTTGACCACCCTCACAGAGTACCTCCCAACATCAAACTGGAATGTTCCTTGTTGCAGCTGATGTCTGATGTTTCTTATCCTTCCACTGTGCACCTTTGAGTAGCACCTAGCTCCATCACTATAACCAAGTATAAGGCAGTTGAAGACAGTAATAATTTCCTTTTTCTGCTTCATTTTCTTTCAACTGAACAAAACATCTCCTCCCTGTAGATCATGCCCCCCCATAACTCCTATGCAAATACCCTTCTTGCATTAGAGATCCCAAACCTGGGCATACTTCAGATGATGTTTCACTAGTGCTGAAGAGGAAGACATGAATATCTGCTGTACTGGCTCTGCTGACTGCACTCCCAATACAACCTGGCATGCAGTTGGCCTTCTTTACCGCAAGGGCACACTGCTGACTCATGTTCAATTTACTATACTGTCAATCTTGGTCAGGATAAACCAATACTCCTGCCTGTGACAGGTAAGCTTTTTCCTTGATAAAGTTTTCATGAGGGCAGAAATTGTTACAATTAGTAACTTACTGCCCCCAGTGTGACCTTTTCTTAAGTAAAACAATTTAAGGTGGATTTTCCATCCCAGCATTGGCTTCCACAGTACAGGAAGCTGAACAGAAACTCCAAAAACTTTCATTATTTTCTTTTGGAGTTAGATGTTTATGACCAACAAATATGATTTTTTTTTTCCCCCCCCAATCTTGTATTCAGTTTTTATCCTACTTCCATCTCAATTAAAGTCTCCTGAAGCTGTTGAAGCATTCTGTAGGAGCACAGGTTTATGCACTGAAAAAAACAAAAAATAATTTTTGTCCACAAATTACTACTGCAGTGGGGAATTTATACGCTACTCATGTCTTAAACTGTGTCCTGAATTCAACTTTACATGTAGCACACAAATTCTGAATAAAGAAGAGGAAATTTTCAGAGCGCTATACTTTGTTTACTGCTCTACTCATGTAAAAGTATTTAATATTTGTGTTAGGAACTTCATCTTGTTTGGTGTATGAAGGCAACAATCCTGCCTAACATTTTGTCATCCAGCCATAGTTTCAATATGCAATATAATCTCCACACAGATCAGATGCCCTTTTCTGCTCATGATCTAAACATTAACTCTGAACTTAGCTTAGTTAACTAAGCGAGCTATAGAGACGCTAATGTGCAAATGAACTTCCTTATAGAGTTAGCATATATTCCTCAATAACATACTGACCTGATTTAAGTGGATAGTGCCAGAAGCATTAGGATGAGTTATGACAACTTTCCCACTCATCTCAGTGTTTCTATTGCTAGTACTTGAGCATGGGGTGGAGAGGGGTGCAACAGGAGAGTATCTGTATTGAATAACAACTGAGGAGAAACACTTCCCCTAACACCAAGACAAATTTGTCCTAAAAATATTTAATACAATCTTAAATTATCCTGGAATCTCATGTGCTTCCAAGCAAAATCTGTAACAGCTAAAAGGCTGGCATATTCTAAGAGTTACCATCTCCTCCATCTGAGGAGCCAGTGCAGTCCCTCTTCAGATGCCGGTTCTTATCTAGACAAGTCTGAAAAAACTACAGCTGTGTTTTTACAGGTCAAGTATATGTCTCAACATACCAACAGGCTATATTCTTCTATCTAAACACACCCAGCTACCAGGAACTTCCGATTACACTGAGTGACAGGTTTACCATACAGGTTGTGCGGACACATATCAAAGTGACCACACAGAAGAAATAAGTAAACAGATACACATTTTTACAGCAGTGTGTTTAACATGAGAGGCCTAAAGTTTGTTTCTTTTTTTTCCTATAAGACCTGAATATAACTGAGCAAGACTTCTAATAAGAAATAAGTTTCACTTCCACTACAAAGTGCTTGCCTTCAAAACAGACTTGGTTGTGATAATCACTAAAATACAACAAATAAACTTTGTGCCCATGGTCCCAGCTCTGTGTTTGCCCTGTAATGCTGGGCATTACACTTCTCCAATAGTGGGTGCAATTGATTACAGTTTTGTAGTAATGATCTGAAAATACATTAATAAAATTGCACAGTAGCCAACAATAAGTGGGTTACATTTGTTATGCTAACAAGGCTCAGATACTATAGCTACATCATTTTTGTGCTCCAAGAACACTATCATGTTACACTTAAATAAAAATAATGACCTGTTTTATAAATTGTGAAAAACAAAAATTACTTTTGTAAATTTGTAATATAAGCTGTTTCTTATAAAGACTGTTTTTCTTTATGGATACACAATACATATTAATACATTATTAAAATATACAATATAATATAGAAAAAATGGGTATATTAATGTAATATATATAATTCAGATCTTCACACCGAGAAAGACCAAACACAGTGCACAACACTTTTCCTTGAAGAACAAGAACACTGGAACCTCTTCTCCTCCCTTTTAAAATCAAAATTATTTGCAATACTTTTAAAACAAAAAATAAATACTACTTAGACTTTAAAAAGAAATTTTCTGAGGACATATTGACAGGATGCTAGAATCTTATATATTTAAAATAAACACTTTGCCTATTAAGCAATATCTAAACAATCTTCAAGCATGTATGTGTGGAGAGAAGCAATTTCAACTGTAGCAGGCTCTCTGCAGTCTCAACTTTGCTACAGTGATTCAATTTCACAAGCAGTAGTATCATACAAAAGGATTTCTGCAATAATTTAGACCCCCGAGTAAGAAGTCAAAGTGAAATACAGAAGCACAATGTCAAGCCTAACACAAGTAGGATGAAGTCTTAAAATAAGCATACTCTTAAAGCATTTATAGGGGTAATGATGCAAAAAGCCACTGGCAGATCTCGAAGGCATATGAGAGTCTAGATTACCACTTCACATTAACTTGAAATATTCAGAAGGCAATCAGCCAAACTTCTCAGGACTTCATTTTGAGAAACATTCATAAATGAACTGGAGTTATGTCACGGTTTAACCCCAATAGGCAGGTTAAGTACCACACAACTGCTTGCTCAGCAGTAGGACTGGGAGAGAACTGGAATGACAGAAATGCAAAAACTCATGGGTTGAGGTAAGACAGTTTAATAAGGAAAATATCACATGGTATGGAATATCCCTTTGGTCAGCTGTCTTGGCTGCATCCCCTCCCTACTCCTTGTACACTCCCAGATGACTTTGTGGCAGAGTGAAAAGCAGAAAAGGCCCTGACTCAGCATAAACACTGTTCAGTAATTACTAAAATATCAGTATATTATCAATACTGTTATTATCACAAATCCAAAGCAGAGCACCATACAAGCTACTATGGAGAAAATTAACTCTATACCATCCCAAAACAGCACAAGTTAATACCACATCTCAAACTACAAGGTAGTATTCTGCATGCACATATTACGGGGGTACAACTTTACCCATCCTGAATTACACATTAAGAGATTAACCCTCTCTGATTATTCTGAGATATTCCAAGCGGACTGAAGTTTAACTAAACACCATATTTTCCTTTTAGAGGAATGTTTTCCCTAATGTTCTCAGACCAATTCTATCCACATCACAATCTGGTCATCAGTTTACGCATTTACAAGGCACAAGCCTAGTAAATACTTAAATGCAGAAACATTTATTCCATGACAGAAGTAGGAAGATTTTTTTTAAAACATGTATGCATACAAATATATATTTATGGATCCCTCCAAATATAACTTCATTTGTGCCCCATGAATTTCTCAATTATTCTAAACTTGGATTGCAGAGATGGAAGGTGCAAAGACCCAAACCTTCATGAATCTTCCTCACCAGTCCCTTAATCACCCACTATCTGTTTTGGTTCTTCCTTTCTGAATTCCTGCCACCGTTTCTCTCATCTCTAGCCACCTCACATTTACATTCGTAGTCCTTTCCCTCTTCCACATGCTTCCTTCAGATCCCATCCCTATTCCATTCAGTTTAAACAAGTTCCTTCCACACACTATCAAAGTGCAAGCGGAGCAGAAGAGCACAGAAGTCTATCGTTGCTTTCTATCCTTGTACCTGACAACACAGAGTGGTGAGAGAGCATGAAGCCCTCCTTAGCCTAGCCTGTACTAAAAACTGACCACAGCAGTGCCTTAATGGTGTAATCCGCAAAAATGCAACTTTAGCTGTTTCTGGTTCTCTTGATTACATCAGTATCATGCTAGCAAGGCTAACCATAGTGCTTACACAACTGGACTACTCTTTCAAAGACAAGCATATCAGCAAGTTTGCTGATGATATGAAACTGGGTGGAGTAGCTGACATAACAGAAGGCTGTGTTGCCATTCAGAAAGACCTGAACAAGCTGGAGATTTGGGCAGAGGGAAACCTAATGAAGTTCAACAAGGGCAACTGTAGAGTCCTACACCTGGGGAGAAATAACCCCATGCACCAGTACAGGTTAGGGGTAGAAGCTCCACCGACCTTCTGGGAAGAAGCTCCATGGAGAGGGACTTGGGACTCTGGTGGACAACACGTTCACCATAAGCCAGCATGGTGACCCTGTGACCAAGAAGACCAATGGTCAATAACCATCAATATCTAAGGGAGAGGTGTCAAGAAGATGTGGCCAGTCCCTTTTCATTGGTGCCCATTGATAGGATAAGGGGCAATGGACACAAAACAGAACACCTAAACATCAGGAAACTTCTGTAATTTGACATTGACAGAGCACTCAAACAGGCTGCCTGAAGAGGTTGTGAAGTCTCCATCTCTGGAGAATTTCAAAACCCCCATAGACTCTATCCTGTGCAACCTGACCTAAGAGAACATGCTTTCACAGGGCGGTTGGACTAGATGATCTGCAGAGGTCTCTTCCAATCCCTATCACTCAGTGATTCTGTGACCTACAACGTCATTATTTTCTTATGATAAAAGACTTTTCCTTTTTATCCTATCAAATCCACAGTAAGCACACACCATCTTGAGTGCAGAAGAAACTCAGGTTCAAATTCTCATTCCGCATATGAATCTAAACCCATATTTTTAAGAGTGTACTCATTACAGAATTTCACAGGAATATGATTTTTCCAGTTGAGGCTACTTTATTTGGCATTAAAAATACTATCTTTCCCTCTGCATCATGTTATTCAAGGATTAGAAGCTTCACTTCATTGTAAAACCAAGTCTCCAACTCTTCTTAATTGCTACTTACAGAGATTTTATATAGAGTAAAACAGCTTCAACTACAGGTAATGACAGAAACCACTTTCCACAAATCTACTGTAGTTTAATGTAGACCCTGGAAACAAATACTATTTGCCAGTTCCAGTTCCTATAAATATTCTTTTGGAGCCAACCACAGGTGCTTTAGAAATCAGCTGCCAACAATTGAATATTGAAAGTAATGCACTTAAAATGAAGAGAGAGAAGGCTTTAGCCTTAAAGCATTTAGAAATAATAGTTTAATACACCTGAAATGCTGTGCTTTAAGTAGCACAGCTTGAACGGAAAAAAATGGCACATCTATTCTCAGTGCAAACCACAAGGAAAGTGTCACTGCATCTATTAGTTACAAAATCAAGGACATTTGGATTATGAACACAACACATACATTCAGCATCAAACAAATACGTGCCACACGCTTTTCAGTGAAGACCTATTTCTCACACCTGCCCAAAAATGTGGGGAAAAAGAGGTAGACGATATTAGAAAGTAGAAGAGCATGCTGCTAACAGGCTAAAATCGTATTGTAAGTAACAAATACGAGAACAGTAAGTCTAAACTGCCATTTGAGAATGTGAATTATTAAAAGGAAATCTTTTCCTGCTTCATGAAAACATCAGCAAAATGACAGTGAAAGTCAACTCAAGTTTCTACAAAGACATTTTCACAGAACATCACAAAATGGCAATGAGATTAAATCCTGCTGACCTGGGACAGGAACAAAGACATAACTATTGTAAACAAAACTAAGGTGTTGAGACTACTTACTGTAGCTGAGGTTCTCCACCAATGGTGGAAAAAACACTGTGCTCTTATAAAATCTAAGAGTAAGATAATTGTAAGGAATTTACCTCTCAAACATCACAAGCTAGTCCACAGCAACCATATGACAGAAGAGTACACACAGACAGTCACATTCTAACAAATTATACACTGTAAATTTACATTTATAGACTGCACCACACACTAAGGTATAAACTGTGTCCTTTGAGGTCTCCTGTAATTTTTCTTTAATATTTTTTTTAAAGTCTTGTCATTTCTTTTGTGTTCAAGCCTAAACCTGACAGAGTTGATGATTCATTGTTGCTGACTCAATAAGATATGTTGTAAGAAGAAAATAAGTAGGGGGGCAACGCTCATAAATATGGGATGCTTAGAACTACAACTTTAAAAGGAACCCCACAGGCTTCGAATGTAATTGCATCAGATTTCTAGAATACAAGTTTCAGCACTGAAAAGGAAAGAGACTACTTAAAGACTAAATGCATCCTCCCTGTTAAAATACAGGTTTAGTTACTGTATCTGGCTCAATATAGTTGAAGCAACTGCACACACTTCATGAATGCAGATGCAAACTGCATAATCCAATGAAGTACAAAGCACAGAAACTTCTCTGAAAAAATGAGAATGCAATACATAAGAATGATGACTAACAAAGCTCCATTGAAATATCAGATGGTAAAAATGGAGTTTTTAATTAGAGAAAAAAAGGGTATGGAAATACTTTCTGGAATACTAAACAAGCAAACAGCAGAATGACTACATAGACCCCCAAAATTGGCAGGATGTTATGTGTTATGCCACACGTATGCTATTTCTAGCTTTGTTGTTCCAGTAACAGAGTCTGTAAGCATCATTTACAGTCCAGCTAGAGTTCCCATATATATGGGAACAAATAAATCAGCATATTTGAACTGAATTTCCAAATTCATACTAGAAGATCTGGATATCAAATGAAATTTAAATTTTCAGTACAAGAATTTCAAACAAGGCAGTCTTTCCCCCCCCCCCCATTCTTCTGGAACAGCAAATGAAAACAGTGCAGCAGGAAAGAAAAAAAGAGTATTTTTAAAAGGTAATTTGTATTAAATGTTATTAAAAAAATCTTGACTTTAGATTTTTGGTTTGCCCTATAATTATTTTTCTTGTGTTGTAAAATTAGTTTATTGCTCCATTTTTTGCCAACGATTTTTTTTATTAGTGATAAAAAACAAAGTGTTACAATTATTTTGTGTGCATATATACAGCCAGTAACATCTCTTCATAGTTAAAGAGCAAAAGAAAATATAAGTAGCAATGTACATGCTCTTAAGTCACCTGGAAAAATATTTCACTAATTCAATCTGTAAACAAATCTTAAGACATACAAACAGAGCTTAATACCCTAACTCTACATTTCAAAGTGGAGACAAAGTAAGGAAATTATTAAATCTTTGTTTTGAGACAAATGTTAATGAGTAAAACTGAAGTTTCTATAACCAAACTGGCAAGTTCAGACAACTGGAAACGTCCATAGTTTACAACATAAGTTTACTTAGTCCTGGTCCTTTCACAGTCACTACAGAGCAGTTTCATTACACAAAAATAAGTTTGCCTTAATATTATTCTAGAACAAAGTAAGTTAACTATAATTGATGGGGGGGGGGGGGGAAGTAAATACCATGTTACTATTTTAAGACTGTTAGATAAACTTTGAGGAAAAGAATTCACAACTCTTCCATTTTCATCAGTGCATTTTTAACTCATCACAAAGCACACTGTTTTGCTCTGACCATGCTGAACTACACATAACATGTGAGAGAAGAGAGTTGTACTTTGAAATGATACAGAAGCAGTTAACTACTTCATTGTTTACTTTAAGAAGTTAAATAGTAGGAAGCCAATAAAAAGCTAAAAGTCCAAAAATATTAATTGTATTGCCTATCCTAAAAAGACTTCTCTTTTCCCCCCTCAAACACACACACACAAATCCCATATTCGACATCAGTAGCATTTTATGTCCCTGAAGTTCACATTATAAAAATCAACTACTTTCAGGAAGCGGCTGATACATCAGCTTTATGAACCAATGCTGCATCATATGATAAAATTTTAATCAGATGGGTCTATTGGTATAAATAGAACATTATGTCCTTCTGGAAAATCCACTCACTAAAATCTTCATTGAATTTTCTATAATATTATTCATACATCTGCTACTACTACTAAGAGTCATAAAATGCGCTGGTGGACTTTTGTCCTGTTTGCTATTGTTAATTGCAATACAGAAGCATAAAGTGTCACTGGAAAGAAGCACTGGACAAGAAAGATTTATCAGACCTGTATATTCAGAAAAAACAAGATACTGTCAGTTTGAAACATATATATTCCTAGAGTAATCAAATCTTTTTAATCCTAATTCTAATTCTATGCATCACCACAAATGCTGATGAGAAGGAAACACACATCCAGATCAATCTGAAAAGCTCTGCTGTATTCAGAACAGAAGATGTTTGCCATTGCATTGTGTCTAAAGGGTAGTCAAGAACGCCTCCCTTGGGGAGGCTCTCAGAAGACATCACTGAATTCAACAAACTACAAGTAAATGACCAGAAAAAACCAACTTGTTTTGTCTGAAAACAGAAGAGTTACTCAGAGGTACAACAAATTTGGGAAGATTTAATTATGTTGGATATGTTGTGAGGAATGACCTGACTGCAAAACACAGCAAAGACTAAGAATAATCCAGATCTTCAAACAGGCAACATTGCATAGCAAGAATCATTTGCATTCACCACAAGCATTCCCCTTGCGAACCAAGCTTGGCCTCCTCACACGACCAATGGCATCAAAGAAGCTGCATGAAATGAAGAAATAAAATATGCAGCACAAAGAAAAGCCTTTTATTTGAAATAAAGTTGCTACATTTGCAGAATCAACCATGACAGTGAAGAAAAACAGCCACTGTGTTGATCAGCCCACCACAGAGCTTGGTGTTGAGGAACGTACTGGAAGCAACCAAGAATGCAGCAAAATGAAACTGCAAGTAGGTTAAAGCACTCAGTGATCAAAGTGATCCCCAAAGGAACCTTCAGCTTCTTTCAGCAAACATGCTCCAAGCATATGCTTTCTCCTTAGAGAAACATGCAGTGCTTACTAGGATACCAAACAGTTCAGGAGATTTTTACTGAGCAACTGAAGAGACAGATCCAGCTCCACCTGAAGATAGAACCAACCATGTGCTACCAACAAAGCATACCATCAGATGTTCAAAAGCCTAGTTCAGAAGAATTTTAAAGAAGTGGAGGAAGGAATAACATTGAGAAGGAATATCATACTGTATAAATTCACTGTCACAGTAAACACCAAAATCCTCCCTTAATACTATCCAGAATAAACAGGATCTCCACTTGAAGGCAATGACAGGGAAAGAGTTGGATGTCCTGCACCACTGCTGCTGACTGACCACACAATGGGTCCATGAAGAGCTGAGGGAACCCTGTCCAGGCTGCTTACTCACTCACATCCCAAAATAATCCCAAACTAGACTCAGCCAACATCCTGGTCCTCGGTGATGTCTCAGCAAGCCAAAGCAGTTTTGGCCACCTTACTATCAATTTCCCTGCAACAGAAATGGCTCGGGTCACTTGCTGAGGAGTCAAGCACCACAAATTAACTGCAAGCACTACACCTACTCATTTTTCCATCTGATCATAGTTTTTACAGAGGGCTTGAAAATATATGCATCAAAGATAATGTCATTTTCCATCTGTGAAAAACATTTTTCAAGATCTATTTATGATAAACATGTCATATATAGCTTCATATGGCAAAGATCCTTTCATATAGAGTGAAGGGACATGATAGTGCAAAGAAAAAAAAAATCTTCACATTAGACACTGGTTAACATTGAGAGGATTCTTTTCATGGACACCTAATAGCTACACTGACTATGTGGATATAGTATTTGTGCATTCATCATGTCAATTATAACAAGATAACATAATTTCCACTCCCCACCCCAAGCTTATGTCTCAAATATAATTCAGTTACCTGGAATCAGTAGTAATATATATCTGAGTGACACAGATTTCTTTCACATACAGGTATTAATAAGGCCATCAACAAAATGTACTTAGGTACTACATCTAAATTCCGTCTACTTCCAGCCCATATATACTGTTGTCAAATTAATGTCTGTGCCTCAATAGCAGATCAAGTAAACAGAAAGGTGCAAGTTGTAAACCCGTATCAACCAACAGACTGATGAAAAAGATGTCAAAAATATAAATGGAGTACAGATAACATTTAGTTTTTTACTTGTATTAAGAGACTATTTTGATGAAACATCACATAAAAAAAGCATTCAAATGTTAAAAGATAAAACATATTATCAGTCACTACTTAGAACAGAATTATAACTTCACTACTCATTGTTATACTCGGGCAATAGTGCACCTGTTTTCTGCAGAATTTAAAAAAGCATGACACAAGAATTTCCAAATAGTATCTCTTATGATTTATCACTCTAGATGTTAGCAGTAACTGACTTTTTTTTTAAGCTACTGCACTTTCTAACATTTTAACACATTACTTCACACTGGATAGAACAACAATCCAAATAGTGTATGTTAAATGATATTCTTTTTCTGGAGGAAATATCAAATCAAATATCAAATGAAGCACAGAGCAAAAGTAAAGGATAACAGGAAGTAATGTACAGTCAAGGTCAAGACAGAGATGAAGAAACATCAGCCATAAAAAGTGTCAAGGAACTGATGACAAAATTTCTTCAAAGTTTTCTTATCAATTACAACTTGAAATGAGAAAAGCTCCAAATTAACATGAAAGAGATTAATATTTTTGTAAACAATGCATTTGTTTGTAATCTTAATTTAACATACCTTTACTTACACTGTTCTGAGAAGTGATTTACTTTCTATTTGAACTGACCACAGCCTTGTATTGTAACATGGAATTTTATCACATACTACTCAAATTAAACAGTGAGTACTCCAAAAGTTGAGTACTGTTTGATTATGCAGAAGAACAGATTCTAAATCAACTACTCTTAAAAATACTGAAATACTGTATCTTTGTATAACATAACCCAAAATACTATAACATACAGAAACCCTAGAAGCCTTCTCCACCTCAAAGTACAATTACTTCCAAAGCCTTCTCTTGTTCTACCTCACCTTTTGGTGGATGTGAGGTGCTATATTTAAAATAAGAGTGGAAGGTGCTAAGCAATGGCCCCTTTATTATCACCTTCCTCAGAGTGTCATTTGGGCATCTTTGCAGTCTCCGCAAATTACCATCGAGTGCTAGTCCACAAACGCAATGAGCCACATATTAAACACTTTAACAGGTTATTGTTGCTAAATCTAGAGTTTCAGTTTCTCATTTAGGACTAAGAACTAGTATATAGCTTTTAAATGCTAGTTGTTTATTTTAAAGACAGCATTATGTAAACCCTAAATGGAGCTACTACCTAACAGTCACTCAGTATGAAGGTGACTTTCAATCCTACCATACCAGGAAAGAAAAACTCGTTCATTTGAAAAAGCTTGTCTAACTTGTTGAATCAAGCACCACTTCTAACTGACAAGAAAAGCTTCATGATCTTGTTAAACTCCTTCAGACAAAAGATAAGAAACTGGTCATAAAAAATGGGTAGAGCTAAATAGATTGGGTTTTAATCTATGATTTTCTTGTAGTTAATCACCTCCAAAACCATACAGGTTACAGGAGCCCTAAAAAAACCTGTAAAAGATCTACACAAACCAAACCATACAAACAAAGAAAGCTATCAGGTTTTGTTTATTTTTCCCTCTCCCATTCTTAAATCCTGCACCCTTCCACCAATTTCTACTAACAAAGTAGGACTTCATTCAAGCCATGATCTGTAACACTTTATGGTCTTTTGTGACTAAGATTACAGATGGAAGGAAGGAACCACAGAGACTGAGAGGCATGTGGGAATGAATGCTTCTCAGTGCAAGAAGAAAGAAAATCAGTTAACAGATTAACCAGGAGCTGCAGAAAGGCACAGTCTGATAACCACGTAACTGAGAAGGTATTAAGAGTTTTTCTCCAGATGAAAACTTACGTCAAAAGATCTCTACCATGCCTGCTACTAGGAGGAAAATGCAAAGGTTGCAAGGTGTATAGTTAAAAGTTGAGGGGAATTTAGGCGCTGCCTGGAAAGAACAAAACAGGAGAGAAGAGGAGACTACTGTCCAGGCCTCCATTCAAATGACTTCTACTCACCTGCAGAATGGCTGAAAGTGCTTCCCCTGCAAGGAGACCATCTGGAACATCAGCAGCAGTGGGAGAAGTCCCACTGTGCAACCAGGAAAGTGAGAACACCACCTACAAACAAAATGGAACACAGAATAAAATTAAAGAAAGCTGAGATAGGTCAAACTCACTAGATCCTAAATTCTAAGACAGTATGTTTTAAACTTTAAAGGAAATCAAATTATACATCCCCATCTTAGAAACTGCTGTCTAGTGGGGTTTTTTTAATAAAATGGAAGATTTTATGCCAAACAAATTCCTATAAACATTCCAACTATAAACAGCTATATAAGGAATTCAGTTTAAGTATGAACCAACCTCATGAATAACAGACAGAAATGAAAATAAAGTATAAAGAAAGCTGCATCCAATAAATTAAATTGGTATTTTATGAGCAAACATATTCATACCCATGTCAATCTATAGCAAAGCAATGTTATCTATGTAATTAATGCCTTCTAGGACAAAATCAAAATAAAAACATACGTGTTGCATCTGAAAGAAGTTAAGGACTTGGGGGATAGACAAGTGACATTTGTTTATATATACTCCCCCCCCATTTCCAAAATCTTATCATGCCAGAAGAAAATTACAGTGGGCTACACTGCACCACAAAGGGACATCTGTTAAGACATACTATCACAATCTGGGTCTTGAGATCTATCAACATAAAGAAAAGGACACATGAAATTTACAGTCTAAGCTCTATGACAAGGAATGTAGGAGTTATTTATACAATTTGGTTTAAACACAAAAATTACAAACTCAAATACTATTCTTTTTTGTCTGTGCTACAGTATAAACCTTCAATAGATCTATCAATAATTACTGTTAATGAAGCAAGTATACAAAAAAAGTATTTTTTTTTCCCCACGTAGAAGACAGCTGGATAGCAACATCTTAATTAAATCCTAAATTCTGTACTGAAATAATATAACATCTTAATCACCTTTGACAATCAATCTCACTCTAAATGTTTTAAAATAAATTATCATGTTGAACACAGATGAGTTATTTGTTTAAAGGCTACAGTCATAAAACCAATCAGATCTCATATTTATAGACCTATTTAGCATTAACATAAAGGCATTTTTTGCATGAATAGTTTCCTGCAATTTCAGAATCCTTGGAATCCAAATTCAGTTATGAAACTAATTAATCTTTTAAATTACTTAATTATCTCTCAGATCCAACAAACAGGCAATTGTAAAATACAAAGGAAATAAGAGGCAGAGTGAAGGAATTTGTAACTGTGCAACTTCTAATCTCCAGGAGAACAACTTCCCTCTGGAAGTGCCAGTTACCTCTGTAAAGCAGGAACCCCAGTACACCTGCAAGCAGTTGGGTTGCTCTGGTAGAAGTATTTTTCAAGTGACTGAGTATATTCTATTTGAGATTTGGACATATTTTCATCAGAAAAGGTGAACATGAAACATACTGACAACAGCAAGAAGCATCTTGGATTCAGATTTGAATTCAGAAGGTTATTTCATCTTTCTGGAGCAGAAGATTCATCTGTTTCTCTTATCTTGATATGGATTGAGTAATTTTCACTTTATGTATATAAATATATATTCCTTGTGAACTAAAGTTATGTCTTGTTCTTCATTGCAATTTACCAGCTTTATTTTTACTTAGCACTGACCCCTGTTCAGATATACTTTTTCCCCCTTTACTGGATTTGGCTAATTTCCTCTTATTTTGTCTATGCATTGCATTACCCTCTCTTCTTCTGGAGAGGTTAGCCCCACATATAACATTGGGAACACTGATAGATATAGGTTGCATGTTCTCAAGAGACCAATGCAGTACTCTACCCATTTGCCTATTATAGAGCCCCTACCTTTTCTTCAGGCCTGGATTGTCCACAGAGGTTGCTTGCTTTTCCAAGTTGAAACCATTCACTTTTTGAAAATTATCTATGTCACAATAACTGCTACTAAGAGATTTTAAAAAAATTTTTAACAGTGTTGGCCTATTGAAAAAAGTCTTGAAAAAGACCACTTGAAAAAAATAATCTTAAAATAGCCTATTTATACTGTATGCCACCCAGTCACTAGGTCTGAAAGCCATGCTATCCTTCAACTCCTGATTTCAAGCACATTTCAGATATATGTGTCTCACTTTCTCTGAAACCCAACCACAAGTGTCTTTGATATTGCCTAAAGTTTTGAAATTAAAAGTACATTGTGTTGAAAGTCTATATAGGTAGACCAATAAAAAAACCCCACAAAACAAAAAATACCACCAACCAAAAAAACTGCAAACAAACAAACAAGACCAAACAAACAACTACCAAAACAAAACAAATAAAAATAAGATAGTATCAAAAGACTCTGGTTTGGTCACAATTTCTAATGATGAAATGTAATTAACACTATTTACCATTTCCCTTTGAAATCCTTTCTTGGTTGCTTCTAACTAGCAAACCAAGCCCTTTAACCCAAAATTCTTTTTATTTCATCTACAGACTTTACTATTAAGGAGAAAGAACATCACATTTCATTGTCAACTTGGATTTTTTCAAAGAAATGAGAGAAGAGAACCAATACTGGCATTTCTTGCCAGGGCTGAAAGCAAGCTAATTTTTTTAATTCTAGTTTCCCAAGCTTATGTAGTCTGCTAGAACCTCTATGTAACACCTTTTAAACTTGTTGCCATTTCCAGTCAAATAAGGACAGAATTTTAAATACAGGAAAAAGAAGCTCCTACAAGGTTAGGGTCAGGGAGAAGTAAAACCAGTATCCAATTATTGCCACTAACTAGTGACCTGAGAGACATAAAAGTAAAGAAGGAGTTTTGTTGTCGATGTTTTTGTTTGTTTGTTTCATTTTGTTTCCTTGGGGTTTTTTGTGTTATGGTGGTGGCGGGGTTTTTTTGGTTTTTTTGGTTTGTTTGTTTTTTCTTCTATGTGTTGTTCTTTTGTTTGGTTTGTTTTCTGTGTGTTGTGGTTTTTTTTGTTTGTCTAATTCAATACTTTTTTGCCTTTTAAAAATAGTTGGCAGACAATCATCATGTGTTTAGCTGCTAATTACATACTGTGCATCTTTCTTTGCTTTGTCCAGGTGCCATGAAAGATGTAGAAAGTGTCAGGAAAACAAAATTCAACACGGCCTTGTGTAACAATACTCAGGAGCTTTGTACCACCTAGATGCACTCAACTTGAGGCATCCATCTGAAGTATCTAAACTATGAGCCAATTTCCCCAATCTGACAATGCCATGGACAAGCCTGGATACATGCAAAGGCATTTGAGACTTTTGATGGCTTGATGATCTTCCCCAGCTTGCCTATTAACGAAAATACAATAACTTATGAAAAAAGGGTAGAATATATCACAATTATACCTACCAGAAACTAATCTAATCCAAATAGCCAAGAAAATTTTTCAACCCTTTCAAAGAATAGCTATATCACTGTATTTTACTATGTACAATAGCACTCTGTTACAGTATAAAATGGGAAGAAGTTAAAATACTGTTCCACATTTTGGGGGGGGGGG